>CM050163.1:529302516-529427516 GCA_027410445.1 Discoglossus pictus
GTTTAATAAAGAGTTAAAATCTGTGCCCAAATGCAGTGTTTCTATTGGTAGGTACACTTTGCCTATCTAAATAGTTCTGGGGTGTGGAAAACAAGTTTGATTTTAAAATACATAAAAAAAAAAAAAAAGTCTGTATGTGTATAGAATGTGATGTGTGTATCTGATATAGATTTGATATAGGTAAAAACGGGGAAACTTACCTTTAATGGGTTTGGTTATATGCATAATAACTCACTTATAGAGCAGCACTCAATTTGCTCACTTGTGTCCATCATATTAAGGAATATCCTGTAGTATATTAGTCTGGTCTCACTCTAAAGAGTGATCCAGAACCTGAAATACCAGGCAATTCTACCCTGAACGGGAAAAGCAGCAAACTCCAGACGTACGTTTCGGCCTCTCTTGGGCTTCATCATTGAGGTATGTCTGCACTCCCTAAAGCACAGTGAGCAGGGAGTCCAAGTGTGGAGCGGCCTATGACCCTAAGCATGACCAAATCCCATGGGTCATTTTGCTCACTTGTGCCCTACAGAGAAATATCCTGTAGCATACCTGCCTAGTCTCAGTCAAAAGAGTGATCCAGTCCCAAAATACCAGGCAATTCTACTCCCACTCTTTTGAATGAGACCAGACTGAAATACTACAGGATACTTCTTCCTGTGAAAGGAACAATTGAGCTAAATGAATGTTGCTGTATGAGTGGGTTATTATGTCTCTATAGCTAGACTATTAAGTTTGTTCATTCTCAGACTGAGCACCTCTAACCTTGTGAGGTCACCTCACAACACACGCCTAGTCCATTAAGTTGGGCACCTTGCTATTTTATCACTAATTGACTTACTTACTTTTTTCTTCATACAACCTACAAAAGATGTTTTTACTAAATTTAACTTTATTTAAAGTTTTAATTGTATAGTAGTTAATTTGCGGTATTGCACACTTATATATATTCAAATGTTCTATGTTTGGGGGGTCTCCACAGGAAAATTCCTCTAAAAGGTTTCTCTCTGTAAAATGTGATGTATAAGGATCAAGAAGATTGGGTTTTAGAATATTTAAGTTAACAGATTTCCAAGTTCCTAGAAAGATAGTAGACTCCACGGCAGGCATTTTGAGATGCGCTATAGTCTCCTTTAGCACCGAAAGGGTCAAGCGGTGTCCTGTTTTAATCTACACACTTGGCAGGTGTGTTTTTGTACAACTCGCTGCACATCTGTGTTAGTTGGGAGCTGTCCAGCTAACTACTCTAACTTGGATTTACGCTACCTTACCGCTTCGGTTTTCTGGATAACATACAAGTGAGTCATCAATCTACAGTCAAAACACGTTATTAAAAAAAAAAACCTTCCCATGAAGTAGTAACAGAGCAGGGTCTGAGCAATAACTCTTCATATCCTCAGAAGAGACTGAGTTGGGAGATTGGAAGTGGAAGCTTTTCATTTGGATTTTACACCATAAATAAGTCTCAGAAATGCCCACATGTAGAGACCTCACAAAGTTATGGGCCATCTATTGCGTTGTTTATCACTTGTGATATTTAAACGTTTTTCAGTGGCTACCATATTCATGTTTACCGATTAGCTACTATTCAAGTGGAAGCCAATATTTTCCATCATACAATTACTTCAGCATGTTTTAAAGGTTCCAAGTATGTTATAATTTAAAACTATAAGCAATAACAAATTGTTTAGTTGTTCAGTTGTGCTGACTCTCCGTGACCCTATGGACCTCAGCATGCCAAGCACAATCATCATGTCTCTGGTTGAGCTTGTCCATAAGGTTATCTTTCAATTATACTGGCGTGGGTACTGGACTTTAGCTAGATGGAATGATGAATGGATGGATGGGTGATAGATGGATGGGAAAGTTGGATGGATAGATAGATCCATAAGGTTATCTTGGCAATTATACTGGAGTGGGTTCTGGAGTATAGCTAGCTGAAATGATGGATGGATGGGAGAGTTATATAGATAGATGGATGTTAGAGTTGGATGGATAGATAGATCCATAAGGTTATCTTGGCAATTATACTGGAGTGGGTACTGGAGTATGGCTAGATGAAATGATGGATGGATGGGAGAGTTATATAGATAGATGGATGGGAGAGTTGGATAGACAGATACATAGATCCATAAGGTTATCTTGGCAATTATACTGGAGGGGGTACTGGAGTATAGCTAGCTGAAATGATGGATGGATGGGAGAGTTATATAGATAGATGGATGGGAGAGTTGGATGGATAGATGGATCCATAAGGTTATCTTGGCAATTATACTGGAGTGGGTACTGGAGTATGGCTAGATGAAATGATGGATGGATTGATGGGAGAGTTATATAGATAGATGGATGGGAGAGTTGGATGGATAGATGGATGGACTGTTGGATAGACAGATCCATAAGGTTATCTTGGCAATTATACTGGAGTGAGTTGCCAGTTTCTTCTACAGTGGATTTGGTTGACCTCTCTGCTATGACTTGCCTATCGTGGGTGACTATACATGATATAGCTCACAGCTTCAATGAAGTACCCAAGCCTCTTCATCACGACAAAGTAGTGATCCAGAAGGGGAATAACAAATACTTTATGTTATTAAAAATATTTAATTTCCCTACAGTAAACTAACATTGAAGTTTACCACTCTGAGCTGTCAGACAGTCTTTCTGATACACCCATAGACTCATATTTTGTCCTTTATCTTAAGTTCAGTCGCCTGCACAATATAAAGAACCGCGGGTGAATCTTTTGTGCGTAAGTGATTGCACTGAAGACAATGGCCATATTGCCTTAGGAGTTAATCAATGTTTAATGTAATGGCAATGATCTCTCATTAACAAAAGATATGAATCTATTGATGAGTGGATCAGAAAGACTTTTTAAGTTACATTTATCTGTATTTATTATTATCTATAGTTTTAAATTATACTATATTTGGAACCTCCAAATAAGTAGTTTTATTCCAATAGCAAAGGCACATCAGGAACTCTATCTCTAACATTACACTGAAAAGGACATTTATTTTATTCTGATAAGAAAATGATAAGCTAGTAGAATTTAATATGGCAGGAAAGAGTAAAACTAAAAAAACACAATTTCATAAGATTCCACTAAGGATAATAATAAGAAAGTTGCACGTTTTACAAATCATTGCAGTGTTGAAGCCTTCCGGCCACTTACAGCACCACTGTAGTTTTGGAAAAAACTTCACTTGTTTGTGAAGTATGAAACAACAAAACAACATCAGTAGCTGTGTAAACCATCTGAATAAAAGCATTTTTAGAGACAATATTAACTTCTGCAGAATGTGTCTGTGTGCTTCTATTTTGACACATTACAGTTGGCTGGAAATATTATAGATGGCTGGAGCCTGAGGGGGAGGATGCTTCTACTGGGACCTAATCATATTGCTAAATAGATATTCAAAGTGACAGTGTTTTAGTAAAATGAGTGGAAATTCAATCTAAATTTAATATTGCTCCCATGTGAGTAATTATAGAACATAAGCAAATGGTTTCCCCAGTAAAACAAAACAGTTGTATCCAACTGATAAAAATGTATTTATATATTTACTTTTTCTTAACTTTCTAAAAACATTCTGCCATCATCAAGTGAAGAAATAGCAATCTATAAATATGATATACACTTCACGGATGTACAACACAGGAGAAAGTACATTGAGCATAAAACGCAGATGCTAAATCACATTTTAATGTTGTATGAGCTCTGTCTCAGGTACGGTAAGTCCATGACAGACTGTGTTGCTCTGTTACTCGCTAGGACACAAAATATATTCAGAATAACAACCCTTGACACACTCAAGAAATATACATAAATATGTGAAGAAGGATGGATAGAATGATGGCTGTCATGATGGATAGATGGATAGAATGATGGCTGGCATGATGGATGGATAGATGGATAAAATGATGGCTGGCATGATGGATGGATAGATGGATAGAATGATGGCTGGCATGATGGATGGATAGATGGATAGAATGATGGCTGGCACGATGGATGAAATGATAGATGGATGGAATGATAGATGGATGGAATGATAGGTGGATGGAATAATGGATTGATGGATGGATAGATGGATAGATGGATGGATGGATAGATGGATGGATGGATAGATGGATGGATGGATGGCTGGATGGATAGATGGCTGGATGGATAGATGGCTGGATGGAATGATGATGGATGTATGGATGTATAGATGGATGTATAAATGGACAGATGGATGTATAAATGGACAGATGGAGAGTTGGATAAATAGATAGATAGATAATACCGATTGCAATAATGGAGCTAATGGACGGAGGGCCTGGGTACGTAATAATTTGAGGCCTCCATCTTGCAACTTCTCTACACATGATAGCTGCCTGTAGGGAGTAAATAGTCGGACACAACTGAACGACTAAACAACAACAATATATTTAGGTAGTCAGTCTAGGGTATAAGAATAATTATCTGCCCCGCTCCCCTAATACATTTAGAGATTCCCTTTACTCCAGGTACCTGCTGCACCATCAATAGCCCCGCCACTGACCCATTGCTATAAAACAATGCAATACATTCGGTCCTTACCTCCTCGAGACGCGAGGATTGTCCCGCCATAGGAAAACGTCACACAGGAAGTGTCTGTAGAAGGAGCATGAGCTTGTCTGCAGTGGAACTTCGTGTGCACCTAAAGTAAAGTGACACAAAGAAAATACTCATTAGCACTGCGCAGAATGTAAAATACTATAAATAGCAGAGATATTTCGTTCTGGAACTCGAAAACACTGAAACACAGATTGTAGTTGCTAATATAAATTCAGAGGAACAATAAATATTAGATTGATTAACCCTCACACAAATGCACATATTTGCAGAAAACAAAATATAGGTGAGTCCGCCAGATATTGTATCCACATTACTAACCCATCACACGTGATGCCATTTCTCAGATGGTACAGCCATAGTAGTACACAACTTATTGGTAAAAGAGTTTAAAACAAAACATTGTTGACCATCTAACATCCTTCATTCCAAAAATACAGAAACTTAAGAGTTTATTATGGGATGAAGTAAAGCAAAAATAAAATAATTAAACAGAAAAAAAAATCAGACAGGGATATGTCATAAATGTTAATAAAAATATTAAAAAGTCAGAATAAAAAGATTATCTAGTGGAGTATTTTAAGTATGTATATATTATGATAAATACTTTTTAATATTCTCGTTTATGACAAGACTTGTGCAATAAACAAAAACCTGCATCATCATCTTCTTGCGCCTTCAATCATTCCCAGCATCCGAGTCCTCTCTAGGGAATCCTGTCTTCTCATGATGTGGCCAAAATATTTGAGCTTTAGCCTCAGGATCATACCTTCCAGTGAACAGTTTGTCTTGATTTCCTAAAGTACTGATGTATTGGATCACCAACACCACAATTCAAAGGCATCAATTCTCCAATGTTCAGGCCTCTTTATGGTCCAGCTCTCACATCCGTATGTTACTACTGTGAAAAAGTAACACATAGCAGCAGGCAAAAAATAAATAAAATGGAAGTTTGCAGGAAAGAATAATGGTATGTAAAAGACTCAAAATATAAAGCCTGCAGTTATTTTTTGTTTTCTAAAAATATTTGCCCATTATCATGTTTACTTATTTAAAATATAATATAGAAAACTATGGTATTCCTAGTAGTAACATATGGATGTAAGAGCTGGACCATAAAGAAGTCTGAACGCTGTAGAATTGATGCCTTTGAATTGTGGTGCTGGAGAAAACTGCTTAGAGTCCATTGGACTGCAAGAAGATCCAATAAATCAGTACTTCAGGAAATCAAGAAAAACTGTTCACTGGAAGGTTTATAATGAGGCTGAAGCTCAAATATTTTGGCCATATCAGGAGAAGATAGAATTCCTTAGAGAAGACTCTGATGCCGGGAAAGATTGAAGGCACATAAGGAAGGGGATGGCGGAGATGGATAGATGAGGTCAATGAAGCCTGATGGCGCTCAGAGGGGTCACCAATAAAACTAGAAAACAGTGACCACAATGGTCTGTTAATGCTGTATTTAGCAACAAAGGATTAATGGCACTATCATAGTTTTAAATGGAGTAAAACAGACTTGGATGTGTGACCGGAGAGGAGCTAAAGATGATAATCAAATGCTAGATTCAGTAAATAAATCAGAAAAATAAAACAGATTAAATATGTATAAGCACTTGAATAAATAAGATGGAATCTCTAAATATGACATAGCTTTGTATAAAAGTGTTATAATACACAATTGTCAGCTCAGGGCCTTGTCCTCGGTTTTATTTGTATCAGTTTGTCTAAAATTGTACTGTTGCTCCCTGCATTTACTGTACCCCAGTGCTACGGAATATGGTGACGCCATAAAAATTAAATATAATAATAATAGAGCAGCTGCTCAGTAGATGGTGTAGAGATTAAAATATTTAAAATAAAAGCTACATTAGTTAACATACAGCCCAATTAAATATGGGCTATGTGTAACACCGTAGCTCGTATTGTAGAAAGTAAGACCTACGGCTATTAAATTAGCCCCATAAAGCAGGCCGGATTTAGTGCGAAAAAAGCCTTCCTCGATGAAGAACGTTGAACTTTGCAGCTGTAAATCCTTTGATCTGTCAAGCCCGTAACCGCTACAATTCCAATCATGCTATTAAATTGCAACAAAGTCAATCGCGAGCAAGCCCGTAACATGGAAATGTAGCCCAAAGCCCAATGAGTGCTGGAGAGGACTGGCAAGGGGGTTAATGTCCAATCCGTAGCACTTTAAATGCAAATATCACCACACTACTGTACATTAATTGAAATGTACGTTAATTGAAATTGATGTTAGATCTTAGAATTAATAGCACAACATTCTCAAGCTCGCAAATCCCAGGAAAATACTTGATTTTATGTTTAAATTTTGTGTTATATCGATCCCGGCAATCAATGTGTTAATACATATGATGGAACTCGCATGTGATAGAATATCATATTTACGGCTTTATCAATATTGCATTACATCTGGACTGTGGGTCCGATCGTAAATCGTAATTGAACCCCGTCAGACTTTGGAATACAACCTCCTTTTTTCTGTGACACAATTATGATGTTCTCCGTTTCCATTAGCTCCATCTAAACCAGTGTCTACGGGTTTGCTCAATTGATCGCCTACAATGCCGCAAATCCGACGGCCGACCAATAGTTTACGGGTTTGCGTCTCAAGCTCGTAACTCGCAGCCCGATCTTATTTAATAGCACCGTAACTCTGCAAATTTCAAGCCCACAGCCGTTGCGGGTCCCACGTTGCACTTACGTTGCTCGAATTTAATGGGACTGAAAGTTCACGAAATTCCTGTATGATTAGCATAAGTCAGTGGTGGCCTACAATGCAAACTGCATATTTATTTGTAAGTAGCGAGTTTCCAGTCTTGTAGGGTGCTTTGTGCTAAGATTCTAAGCTCAAAACAGAGCCCTTCAGCTTTTGAATTTGTTAAACTTGTATTAACCCTATACATCCTATTTAAACCAATATATGGGATTTCACCGGTCCACCACTAGGTAGAAAGGGACAGCTAATATAAGTAGCTCTCATCTGCTGTTAATTTAATTTCAGCCAAGGCCGACACAGTCAGATACTGTGACAAAACAACTATACGAAAAGTGCTATTAGGAACTAACTCCCTCAGTAGATATAAACTTCTCACGTGTTTTCATAGTCCCGGAGATTCATATTTTGACATCTGTTGTAGCTGTCAGTCATCTCCATGAAATGTAATTACAGAGCGCTTAACCCGGTTATAGACAAGTGGACAAGCAATGTGTTGAGCACACGGCAGACATACTAAAAGATTAGCAGACGGCCTACAGATTTAATGCGCACTGTGCGATTACGATAGTAACTTTTAACACAAGAGTGGAATTAAATGTATTTTTAAACTTTTATAGTAGTTGAAATATCATGCCCCGGCGGGGTGGATGCCCGTCCCCAAGTGCACCCAAGGAAATACATTTTGTCAGCCTATTCCTAAAAGCCTAGGCTTTTTAGACATTTTAACCACAAAGGGAAAATGTGAAATTAATTATTGTAGTGAAGAGTGTATATAAGCATTTAACTTGTGGTCAAGTCAGGACTTAGAACTTGTAAACCCCATAAGGTTAATGTATCTTGCCATATTGAATACCGATAACTCAGGGTAAACAAACAGTTTGAGTGATGTAAAAACGAACATTGCAGGATTTAAAACAATTATAAAACAGTAAAACATTTTGAGAGATTAAAATGTTCTCAATTTTGACTGTTCTATATTATGGTGCTACCCATGAGTTCATAGTCCCTGTAATAGAATGATAACATCAATACAACTAAAGGACCACTGCCCAATGACAAAAATAGTCTAAATAAAAACCATGAGGGAAGATGTCATACAGCGAGTTATTAATTAGATATTTTTTTATCCTTCTGCAGGACCCAGGAGGAATCCATGAAACATTAGTGGAAGTCGTGTGCATGAGAGGGGCATTTACATTTCTGAATGCATCCTTTGATGCTAAATTCTGCTTCTGGGCTATTGAGATGGAAGGGATGTGGTATCAATATCAATCTTATCCAGTTATCAAACAAAGGTGATGGACCTCTGCCTGCTCCTTCCTTCCCTTCAAAAATACAGATGTTCCCAAAAAATGTTTTATGTCCGTGGCTCACAAAACTGTGAATATGGTTAGTTTGGTACATACTTGACAAACAAGTGTATATTTTATTGAAGTGCATTGATCCTTTAAGATTTAAGTTAACCCTTTCTGCATGGTTTAAAAACAGAAACAGAAAACATACAGTGATGACAGCCCATAACTAAAAAATATAGTAGTTAAAAAAAATAAAAGCAACCATTTTATTTTAATGATATTAAAATAATTTGCCCATTATCAGTTCTAGGAATTCAAGAGTGCATGGTGTAAATATGGGGCTTAATAACCTCTTTAATGTGTATACTGGAAAGGAAAAAATGAATACCAATAATAAATGAGAGTACAGAAGACATGGACAACTGCCAGAAGGCTTTCAAATGTTCTTCTGGACAATCTTGTTTGCATCAAATCCCAGAGATATGATTTTGTTCAGTCAGACACAATACGCAAATGAAGACTGAAATGCAGTTAATAAATCATGTACTAGCACTGTGAAAAAGTGGAGAGTTAAGATAAATCTTGACACAATAAAAACACCAGCTAGAGTCATTTCTTTGAGAAGTAGAAGTGAGAATTAGCAGAATACAAGTAAGCTCCTTTTTTATCAGAAAGGAAATACAAAGGACTCAACTTGGGCCGATCATGATGGCCGATGCATGCGTGAGCGCTCCCTAACACAGTGTGTCTTTCTTGCCTCTGTGACATTAACAGCATGTTTTCTTTTCCAAGTACATCCAGTTTTAAGACAAGAAATGAAATATGATGAAGGGCATGTATGATTGTGTGAGAAATGTAATGAAAAATACCAGACCACAATGACAAGTTGAAGACAGGCCATTAATGGTGTGGTGTAACATTTTCTTATTTGACTGGATGGCTGTTATATATTAGTTAATAAATTTAACTGCGTGAGTTTCATTTCTACATAAGCACACCAGTTGGGGAAAGAAAGTTCATAAATGTAAAGTTCAAAACCTTTCACAACAAGCAAAAGATGTGTTAGCAGATATTTATGGTTCTGTTCCTGCCATTTTTTTACATTTTGCAGGTGTCTGTGTAATTTGAATGTGACAGTGTACCAAACGCAAGGCCAATGTCACCCCACCTCAACTCTACCATTTTATCAACAAGCCCTTGCTGCAATGTCACCATTTTATCAAGCCTCCGCACTTCACTGCTACCATTTTATCAAGCCTCCTCACTTCACTGCTACCATTTTATTAAGTCTGCGCACTTCAATGCCATAATCTTATCAAACCTCCAAACTTCAATGTCACTGTTTATCAAGCCTCCGCACTTCATTGCTACCATTTTATCAAGCCTCCTCACTTCACTGCTACCATTTTATCAAGCCTCCTCGCTTTAAAGCCATCATCAGATCAAGCCTCTTCACTTCAGGTCTACCATTTTATCAAGCCTCCTCACTTCAAAGCCATCATCTTATCCAACTTCCTCACTTCAGTGCCACCATTTTATCCAGCCTTCTAAGCTCAATGCCACCATTTTATCATGCCTCCTCACTTTAACTCCGTGAATAGGGCGTGCACGATTGAGTGAGAAATTTGAAGTTCCCCCTTTTTACAAAGCTTCTTCCTTTTTTATCATTCTTCCGCTCTTCAAGCACATGATGAGCATTTTGTGATGGCAGAGACATAACCATAATATTAGGTTTAAAATTATCATTTAGATTTCCTGCATCTTCTAGCTATATACATAAGGTGGAAATGAAAGAATCTCTTGAGAGACAGTTTGAACCATAATATAATGGATGTAATTTTACATTTGCCAACTTCCAGTGACTACACACTTTTTTTGTTTGTTTTTTCTCTCACTTACCACTACTTACCACCATTTTAGTCTCAACACTGCGGTCTGACATGACTGCTATGCATAATAAAAATCACTAATACAGTTTTAAATACACTGTTATTTTTGGTACCACACAAATTGAAAGGCATCCTGAAAGGTAATCATACCACTTTCTTAAAGGAGCAAAATAATAATAAGAGCAAATACTTGTGTGTACACTATGTAAAGCTTTGTAAGTGTCTGTTAGCTTTGTGGGCTGTCTCTCACACCTAAGACCACCATGTCACATTCATTTTTGAAAACCAAATTTGGATGACACTGCCTTTAGGTCAATATTAACACAAAGGAACTGTGAAAACGAAAAAAAATAATAGGACAAATTAACAAAAGGGTCTCTGCAAATTTTAAAAATGAATATGAAGATGAGATGACACAATTTACTTTTGATACAATGGGCACTGTAATTTGTAAAAAGCCACAACCTTCTACACATATTTATATATACACCTACTCACCAGTTTATACACAAATGTTATTCAAACCAGTTAATATATTGTGCAAATCACATAAAAACCCAAGGATTATTACTTAAAATTATATAGCTTAATGCAAAAGAAACCTTAGCTTCAACACTGAATAATTTAAACCACTCAGAAATGGTAAAGACCCTGGACCAGAAAGATTTACAACAACAACTACCACAAAACTTTTGCTGAAATTTTATAACCACATTTAAAAAAACATTGTTGAAATCCTGAAAGAAGGATTCTTACCAGGATACAATGCTTGAAGTCTCCACATCATTAAAGGCATATTTAAGTTTTATGGATTATGAATGCATCTGATAGAGGAGAATCAGTAGTGCATGCAAAAATGCCAAAAAAGACATTATTATTAAAGTTTGCTAAATCTCTTGCGTCAACACCCTTGTAAATCCCTACTAAAATTAGCATAAAATTCATAATTTGTTTTGGCCAATCACAGGCAGCTAATACATTGTATCCATCTATGATGGCAGTTTTTGCAGCAAGGAATCATGGGATGTAAAGGAAGGAGACAATGAAGCAGGAGTCAGACACTGCTCTGTAGATCTTCTGCATTGTGCTGCTGTTGGCCTGAAGGTTAGTTAAGGCTTACAATCTGTACCCAGATGCAGTGTTTCTATTGGGAGGTTCACTGTGCCTATGTAGGCGGGTCTGGGGTGTGGAAAAAAATGTGTATGTGTATAAAATGACTCAATGCAATGTGTGTGCCTGATATAAGCTGCAGGTGTTGGATTAGAGGTAAGGTAAGAACAGGAAAATGTAGGTATACCTTTGTGCTCAACAGTTTGCATACCCTGGCAGAAATTGTGAAACTTGGGCATTTATTTTGAAAATATGACTGATCATGCAAACAAAATGTATTTTATTGAAGGACAGTGATTATATAAAGCCATTAATTATCACATAGTTGCTTGGCTCTTTTTCTAAATTCTAATGATAACAGAAATCACCCAAATGGCCCTGATTCTTAATACTTTGTATTGCCTCCTTTAGCATCAATGACCGTGTGCAGTCTTTTGTAATAGTTGTCTATGAGGCCCCTAATTCTTGCAGATGGTATTCGTTGTGGCAAAATGCCTCCAGGTCATGCAAAGTCTTAGGTCGTCTTGCATGAACCGCACTTTGCGATCTCCCCAGAGTGGCTCGATGATATTAAGGTCAGGAGACTGTGATGGCCACTCCACAACCTTCAGCTTTTTCTCCTGTAGCCACTGGAGGGTCAACTTGGCCTTGTGCTTAGGGTCATTGTCATGCTGGAAAGTACAAGAGCATCCCATGCGCAGCCTTCGTGCAGAAGAATGCAAATTGTCTGCCAGTATTTTCTGATAACATGCTGCATTCATCTTACCATCAATTTTCACAAGATTCCCCGTGCCTTTAGAGCTCAAACATCACCCTCCAAAACATCAGTGAGCCACCACCATGCTTCACAGTGGGGTTGGTATTCTTTTCACTATAGGCCTTGTTGACCCCTCTCCAACCATAGAGCTTATGGTTGTTACCATAAAGCTCTATTTTGGTCTCGTCATTCCAAATTACAGTGTGCCTGAAGCTGTGAGGCGTGTCACCTTTTTTTGCGTAATTGGCGCATTAAAGGCTTCTTTCTGGCAACTGGACAATGCAGCTCATTTTTGTTCACATATCGTCGTATTGTGCTCCTTGAAACAACCACACTGTCTTTTTCCAGAGCAGCCTGTATTTCTCCTGAGGTTATGGAGGGCTTTTCTTTGTATTCCGAACAATTCTTCTGGCAGTTCAGGAAGTGACGAAATCAGACAAGAAGGAATTGTCTATATGGAAACTAAGGTTTCAATAAAAATGTGACTTTCTCTATAACTGGTTTATGCTCATGTTGTATAATAAATTAATTAGTATAATAAATTAAGCTGCACTAAAATCTAGTAAATACATGTTTTTAACCAGTAGTTTGCTTGTACCAGAGTTTATCAAAGGCATTAAAGAAGTACAATAAAGAATAATAGCTTGTGTAAAAAAACAGGCTAGGGGTAAGAAAGTGACAAGAAAAAACATTATCACTATGCAACGCTAAGATTACAAAACACTAACACATGAATATTATCATTTGTTTGGCAAGAACCAGTTAATATCGCTAATCATGACATGCTAATGAGAACCTTACTAGCATAGTCATAGGTCACACTCTGCTTTGTCAATGATATCCAGAACTTTTATATAAGAATATAAGACTGGATATTGCATTGGCGACATATCTACTACAGGTGTCTGCTTTCAATGTCTGCAGAAAGAAGCCAGAGCAGGTTTTTTTTTTTTTGCAGAAAGTGTAATCCTTCTAGGTCCAAACATTTTTTTTTTTCCAATTTAAAGTGACACAACAAAATGTTCCAGCTATTGCAAAAATATAATTACACATTCAAATACATATAGTGTCAACTGTCTGTAATTAAAAATGTTAGATGGAAGTGGCCTAACTTTGAAAGATGCACCCTCGGAGGTTGTGGTTGTGTGGGTGTGTTTGTGGAAAGAGAGGGTCATGGGGAAAGGGCATGGAAAGGATGGGTGGCACATACCAGAGCAGAAGTGATGGGAATATAGTAGGTGAGGGAGGAATAGAAAAGAGTGTTACTAAAGAGATGGGTAGGAAGAGAGGGTGATGGGGAAAGAACAGGGAAAGGAATGGTGCTTAATACCAGAACAGAAGTAATGGGAATATAGTAGGTGAGGGAGGAATAGAAAAG
The DNA here is from genome assembly GCA_027410445.1 of Discoglossus pictus. Lineage (NCBI taxonomy): Eukaryota > Metazoa > Chordata > Amphibia > Anura > Alytidae > Discoglossus > Discoglossus pictus. Next base: position 529,316,280 of record CM050163.1, read on the forward strand.
AGGTTTACTAAAGAGATAGGTAGGAAGAGAGGATGATGGGGAAAGTACAACAAAAGGAACTGTGACAGAGAAAGAATGGTATGGGAAAGAAGATGGCGGTGTATGGATATTTTGGAAGGGTAGTGATGAATGGGCATGGAGACGGAGGGTGGTGGTAGGTTGGGATAAAGAAGAACGAGTAGAAGTTTGTAGAGAAAAAGTGCGGAGATATTTATTCATCCCTCCTGAAAAACAATAACAAACAGTATAACTATTCAGACAACAGATTTAAAAAGATATATAAAAGACCCGCAATTTGTAGACATTATGACAAAAGGGATACATGGAAATTTAAGGGAAGGAGAGAGAAGAGTGAGTGAGAGGTTGGAGATTCTAATAATATTATCCATTAAAATATTCCCACAGCCGGGCAGAGAGGATCTTGGAATCGCCTATCAAATCCTCTCTCTCTCTCTTTCAAAGTTTGTGTAAATTATCACATTCTATTATATTTTTTTTCATGTACAAAAAAAATAACGGACAGTGAATTAACCAACTCAACATAATTTTCCTGTGTATCACCCCCACTCTAAAGCACTGTGTACACTGAAAGCAGTATACAAATAAAGATACATATAAACATACAGACAGACTAAGGTATTTTAATTTGCTTTTGTTTACAGCTACGCCCTTGATTTTCCTGAGGGCAATGATTAGGACGAGGAAGTATTTTTTATATATATATATATATATATATATATATATATATATATATATATATATATATATATATATATATATATATATATATATTATATTATATTATATATATATATATATATATATATTATATTATATTATATATATATATATATATATATATATATATATATTATATTATAATATATATATATATATATATATATATATATATATATTATATATATATATATATATATATATATATTATATATATATATATATATATTATATTATAATAAACATACAGACAGACTAAGGTATTTTAATTTGCTTTTGTTTACAGCTACGCCCTCGATTTTCCTGAGGGCAATGATTAGGACGAGGAAGTATTTTTTATATATATATATATATATATATATATATATATATATATATATATATATATTATATTATATATATATATATTATATTATAATATATATATATATATATATATATATATATTATATATCAGATATATATATATATATATATATATATATATATTATATATATATATATATATATATTATATTATAATATATATCATATATATATATTATATTATAATATAGATCATATATATATATATATATATATATATATATATATATATTATAATATATATCATATATATATATATATATATATATATATTATATATATCTCAGTGGCATTGACCATCCGTAGCAATGAATCTGGGTCCTAACAGCCCTGGAATGAGTGGAATTCCAGATGTGTCCCGGGGCAGGAACTAGGTGAGTGTTACATTCCAAACACATCCCAGTGGCCTCCCGACTAAAACCTATACAACACATGGGCCCACATCAAACCACAAGGATAAACTCAATCCATCCTTCCAAACATAAATCAAAGACAGAACAAAACAAAACATTAAATACAAGTGATTTACTCAAAAACCGTTTAAACTCAACTGATTAGACAGACATTACTGGAATAGCTGCAATCCAATGATATCTGTTTTCTCCATCCAGTGAAAAATATACACTTTTAATTTTTATAAAGCACTATACGATGTACGTCCTCTTTGTAGTGAACTACAAAAAGAACCAACAATAAATGAAAAAGGAGATCAAAAAGTGAGGGGTAGAAGAAAATGGTGTCTACCTAATCTTTATCAACAGCAGGTGTGGAGGAGAAACCAATAGAGAGGTGAATGGGAGACCAATAGGGGTAATCAAGGGGCGACTGAAAGAAAGTTGTGGAGTCAAAAATAGAACATAAAGAAATTTGGAGGACAGACCAAAATGGTAGATGTGGAAGAGAAAAAGATGAAGGACACCAGAGAGGAATGATTGGAATACATTAGAGGAGAGATGGGACAAAAGAATAAGAAGGGATGAGAAATACCCGAGCAGAAGAGATGGGAATACAGGAGATGAAGGAGAAATAGAAAAGAGGTTTACTAAAGATAGAAAAAAGAAGAGGTAATGCCCAAACCACATCCACACAACGCCCTCTCTGGATTTGATATAACTATGATTCTACCTATACAGACATATGTGTATCTATCTATGAATCTATCTATACAGACATATATATAATATATACTTCAACCATAGAGGGCACTAATGGATCTACAGATTGATGAGAATAATGGGATGTCATGTATTAAGTGTGAACATTAGAAGTTTTTTTTTTTTTTTTTATTGTTACCTTTTTTACGTATGTTTATGCAATATCTTGTATGTTTACTGAATATCCCATATAGATCGAACTAATCAGGGGACTTATCAGGGATACACTTCCTTTTACCCCATTGTAGACATTTTCACACTTATCAGAAGCTATTAATGGAGGCTGCTAGAAGAGGAAAAGCCACTTATTATTATTATTATTATAGTTTATTTATAACGCGTCAACATATTCCATAGCGCTTATATATTAACTATGGGGTTACACACATTGATAGCGTCTTATCATAATCACTGTGGAACAGACATTACATTCAGATAATAACAAAACATAAGCAAATACTCACATCTCTCCTTAATCAACTGCATTGACAGGATCATCTAATTAAGTACCACAAGCAAAATAAATAGATCTCCAACTCAACTGGGCAGTTGTGTATCATTTTCATATATGTAATACCTTAAGAACACACAGCAAAATTTTATTTTATAAATGAGAATAACGAACTCTAGCTCCTTGGGAAAAATATCTCATATAGGAAAAATATTTAAATTCTCTATAAATGGCTCAAAAATGCACCTTCTCTGGACATTTGGCTAGCCTACTATTTAAAAAATAACGGTCTGAGCCAATAAAAATATTAACATTTTGATTAATTTAAAAAATTGTAAGACAATATTAAGATTCTATTTACATTTCTTGTGAAAATTAATGAACATTATTGTATCCACATTCCACGTTACATAGACCCAGAATTTACCATGCATGATGCTTAAAGGGGAAGTTTCACCTAAAACACCAGTTGCTTTTATATAATGGGTAAATTACGGAGCCTCAGTACTTGACTACCTCAAAAATCGTTGGTTTTGGTTTTCAGCACATATTGATGAGCAAAAACAAATGCTTTGGCAGGCAACGCTTCCTTGGTAATGCCTCCCAACCAATGCACTGGCTGCCACCTTAATGAGCTTACACTCGGTGGAGGCAAACAGTTCAATTTTAGGCTTAGAAATATAATGTTAGAAAGTTAGCATAATATTCAATATAGTTTTTTAAATCACTGAATTAGATATTTTTAATGACCACAACCTAATTTAGACATATATTTTTGTAACAGCATTCCTGTGGTCCTTTAATACTTAGCAAGATGAAAAGTTCTGGAGTAGGAAGTGGTCTAGTTAGGGTACCCAAAAAAAAATACACTTTTTGGAACAGGCTTCAAATTGATGGAATTGTCTTTAAATAGAGGAAGCAGCTAATTTAGTTAAATATGAAGCAACGCAAGATTACTTTAAATATTAAAGGACTGTGGCAGATTATGAAATACATGTTTGTGAAGTATGCAACAGACTAACAAAATTACCAGCTGCTTAAGCCACGGAGATAAAAGTATTTTAAGAGAAAATCTTCATTTTAGCAGATATTGTTAGAGCATGGAAACGGCCATGACAGTAATACTTCCTTTTCAAGGCATGACTGGGCTGATACTTAGCAGGGCAAATATGGACTCCAAGTTTGCTTGCGACTCCTTCTACTGAGCATGTGCAAAGGGAAAGAGAAAATGATGTATGCTAAAAGCTTATATGAACCCAATGAGTGAACAAACCCCTTACCTCACTTCCGCTCCTAAATAGATCCTGAAAATTAGCAGAGCAACCCCTCATGCTCAAAGCCAGCAGGACATGCGGAAGACAGAAATACGGAATCTCCCGAGCACAAGCAGAGACTGCTAAAATAAAGATATTTCTCTACAAATGCTTCGGTCATGGCTTACACAGCTGCTTATGTTATTAGTGTGTTACATGCTTGACAAACATGTCTTCAATATCAGTCTTCATAGCACCCTGAAATTTGGCCGCTGCAGAACAGTGCGCCGTCATCATGGCGCAAAGAACTGCTTGGCAAGGTAAGGGTCTGACAGTGTGCCATATGGGCCAGGCGTTGTTTCATGTGTCACTAGGAGCATGTTGCAGTGCATGTTTATCACACATGCAAATAATGACAGTGACATGTAGTGATAAACATGCAATGCAACATGCTCCTAGTGACACATTCACACAATGACAGTGACATTACATACAATATGCTCCTAGTGACACATGCCAGTCCCACATGGCACACGGTCAGCCCCTTACCTTGGCCTTGGCAGCCTCCAGCAAGCAGGTCCAGTAAATATGAGATGGGGGCGCGCGCATGAGAAGCCTCTGTGGCAGATGGGATGCAGGCTGGAGTGCAGAGCGTCATCAGAGCGCCGATCTCGGCGCCCTGATGACGGCGCGCTGTTCTCCAGCGTGAGAAGGACGTGCCGCCATTCTTTAAATATATGAAGTTTCTCTCAAATTAATAGTCAAGGATTGTAAATCAAATAGGAAAATCAGAAATCTATTTGGACCCACAATGTTTTTTTTTCGGGCAAGAGAAAAATATATATTTTTTATGAAAACAATAATCCTGAACCAGTACTTAGCACATAACAGACTAGTTTCCACCATTACTTTTCACCTCGAGATGAAGCAAGGCATAAAGGTGACAACGTGAGAAGTGATTGCTGTAATGTAACAAATGGTTCCCAGGACAGTCTAATAAATTCACACATGGGTAAAACTTAGTTCAACTGCCCCAGATAAACTAGACCCATAATTCCTGTGTTATTTTATACATTTTTTTAATTCCTAACACGGCAAACGCAAACAAATCAACAACGTTAAACTGAAATGTACTAAATTCACAAGATTGAGGTAGTTTGTTGAGGTTGAGCAGAAACGTTCACTAAACATCTTTCTAGAAGTTCATAAAATACAGGCATTAATCAAAAGATAAACAGTTCAGGGCGACTAACTGAACAGAACACAATATATTATATGCATCTCGGAGGAGTTCTCAGGACATTTCCTTCTTGGGATTTCTTGGTATATGGTTTCTGTGGTGTGTCTGAAAAACTACTGAAGGTGTAAGTGAGATCTCTGGAGAATTAAGCACAACAATATCTCAAGAAACAGCCAAAGAGGGCAATTAATTTACTGTAATGTTTTCTTTTTCAGTCAATTACTCCCTGGGCCATTTGAGAAAAGAGAACAGCTCTCCCGGCTTCCCTTCGCTCCTTCCACAAGTAACCCGACAGAGAAATATAGATTTGACAGCAGATAGGAACCAATGTTTTTTTTAGCCTATTATTCCCCCTACCGAACAAACTGGAATATTTCAATTCACATATAGGACAGTGGCCAATTAGTCTTTACAACAACCTTCTGCTTATCCCAGGTAGGTCCCTTTACAGAGTCTATCCCTATCATATCTGTTTGATGGGTGTTCCATTTGTCTACCCTTTTGTATATTACCTTTCCACCTCCCAATGGCAACTCATGACCACTTGGTTCTGGCATCTCTCTTGTTAATAAAAAAACTTTTTGAACTTAACAAAGTCCTCTGATATATTTGAAGATTTCAGATCACCATTCGCTCTTCTGTCCTCTAAACTATACAATAAAAAAAATGTTTGAAAAAGCTGAGTCTAAGAGGATAATTATGTCAGTAATAAGTAATTAAGCTAGTTCTTAATTAGAAACAAAAAATAAAACCAGCTGGACACTGGAGGCATCCATCATACACTGGTGGAAGTTGTGAGTGTAAGAGGGGCATTTACATTCCTGGAGAGCTGTGATTGCATCTATTGATGCTAGCTTCCAGCTTCCGGGCCTGTGAGGGGGAAGTGGTGTGATGTCAATTTCACATCGATGCAATTACATAACAAAAACCTCATCCGCCACCCTCCTTCCATTGACAGATAAACATCTCCATGATCTATCTCTAAGCAAGTGATGTAACAAACACAAAATGGACTCCAGTACTCATAAACAGTCTGCAAAAATTCTGATTATTCCAGAAAATATTTTTATATTTGCATGACTTACACGGCAGCGAATGTGGTTAGTTTGTTTCATCTTTATTATTATTATTATTATTATTATAACTCTACATTTTCTGTAACCCTATTCCCAATGTAGAATACCATACGGTGGGTACAATGGTATAAAGCTAAGTAGAAATACAAATACAATACAATAGAGTGACACACAATTTTGTGCAATAGAGATGAGACCCCTGCTCCAAAGAGCTTACAATTTAAAGTCCCTTTTGTCTTGAAGCACAGTGGTCCTTTAACATAATGTTGTTGTTCCTTTGCCTTTTAGTCACCTTCCTGTGAGACTTATGAACCTCCTTTATGAGATATTTAGTATTCTAGATGAATTCTAGGGATCTGTAGAGTGGCATTAGTAATCTTTTTGTACGGCAAATTCCTCTTCCAGTACAACCAAGTATCCTAATGGATTTTACTGCAGCTTTGTTGCATTGTTTGCCTACTTTTAAATCATCCAGTGTAATCACCAACAAGCCCTCTTCTGTTGTGGTCATCACAATTCCATTATGCATCTAGTCTACATTTGTCTTTAGTGCATAATTGTGCATGGTGGTAGAAGAAAAGAAGATATGTAAAGAGCCAAGTCTACATACAACGAAAGGAACCCCGATGATGTTGACTTGTTTATGCTGTAGATTATGAGGGCTATGCGACAGCAGCACTTAATGATGTTTACACCAGGTCAATGTTTTAATGTTGGTCAATGCTCATTCATGTGGAAAGGTTATTGATTTTCTGACTGCCTGGAAAATGGTGGTATTGTCAGAAATCACAGGGAGTATATATATATATATATATATATATATATATATATATATATATATATATATATATATATATATATATATATATATATATTCCAAGTTTGTTCCCTCAGAATTTCAACTTCTACACTTTGTATTCATTTTGCTGCTTTATGAATGGCTGCCATTGTGACAAGTACATGACAGGGACCTGCATTTCTGATGCCTCTTCACACTACCGGTTCTTCACACTGTCTGATGCCTCATGTTCTGCAAACACCAAGGATGAACCATATGTAAATTTGCAGTGCATCCCAACACTTAAAGGAACATAGTGGTTATGTATTGAAAAACGTACTGTCTTGAAGAACTACACTTGAAAAACAGGCGATAGGATTTTAAGATGGAAATAAAATAACACAGCATCTAATATATTACCTTTTATATGCAGTCATGCTGCAGTGAGATGAACCGTTGTGCTTTCTGCTATGCTGAATACACAGAAAGGTCCGGCGGTAGAGATATTGCATCTACAACGGCCAGTACATTCATTAGGTCTAATGGAGAGCTTGTCAGTTTACAAGGACACATACTCCTGAGATAGGTACAGGTAATATCAGCTGGTAAAAGAAAATAGATCGCTGCAGTAATGAATATTTCCTAACTTTTTCCTATTTTAAAACTTTATAGTTATTCAAAGAATAATATATATCGGAAAGCTTTATACAGTAGTACCTCAGTTGCCTTCTACTTCACTCCTGGTTATTTTCAGTTCTCAACTCGTCTCACAGGGGAAAAACTGCTCAGAAAGTTGTTTCGATTTCGACAACCCGCTCCTGTCTCTGCAGCCTGTGCCTGTAAGAAGCAATCTGCAGCCTGTGCCTGTAGGAGTCAATGTGTCCAGCCTTTGCCTGTGAGAGCCAATGTGCCCAGCCTGTGCCTTTAAGAGCTAATGTGCCTGTAATAACCAAAATTCCAAGCAATAACCTCTCCCCAGCCACCATCCCATTGGGCTCTGAAGTCCTCTCAGTACAGTTAAAGTGAAGTTAAATTTTCTGTTATTTCATCTAATTATTGTTTTTTCTTAACGTCTATTTAGTTTTGAGGTTTTGTATCCAAAAACAAGACCGTCAGTTCAAAATAAAATTTGAAAAATTCTGGGTGGCCGGATTATTTCCATTCACATTGATTCCTATGGGAAATACTTGTTTGGCACTCAACCTGTTTGGTTCTCATCCTGTCGTCCAGAACGGATTAAGGCAGTGAACCAAGGTACCATTGTAGATTTTACTCAATCAGCTGTTAGATATAAGTGGCCCATGTACAAATGAGCTAAAACTTGCTTCAATTTTCTACATTATATTCAATGTGTAGGCAACTCTACTGATTTGGAAAATAGATTTTTTTTCTACTTAAAATCAAGTTATAAGCGTATGCCAGCTATAATACAGCTTATTAATGTAATATTAATTTAACAGTGGTCTTTGGCCATGGGTGTAGTAGCCAAAGAAAAACTGTGGGTGGGGCGGAGGGGGGACGCATATAGAATAAAAATACCACACAACTGCTTCTCTACACACACATTGAAAAATCTGGGTAGGGGGGATTTATCCCCCTTGCCCCCGCCCCAATTCCTATGCCCATTGTTATGGCATATCTGGACAAGGTATTAAAAAACATTGTCAACAAAGGTCCATATAGTCAAAACTATGATCTTCTCAGTAAAAATAAATGCAGCTGTGAGAGCTGGACCATAAAGGATGATGAGCGCCAAAGGATAGAAGCTTTTGACTTGTGATGTTGGAGGAAACTATTCAGAGTTCCTTGGATTGCAAGAAGATCAAACTAATCCATACCTAAGGAAAGAAAACCACACTATACACCGAAGGGATTGATAGTAAAGCTAAATCTTAAATGTGTTCGACTCTCGGTGACCTCAAGGACCGCAACACACCATACTGATCCACTTGGTATTCAGAGATACAGCTCCTGATATTTCTAGCTGGTCCACCATCCAAGTACTGACCAGGCCCAACCCTGCATGGCTTCAAGGTGGAGTAACCTCTTGGTTCCCTGACTGGAATTAAACCCAGGTCGCAGCTATGAAAGCACCGAATCCTAACCAGGGAACTCTGTAAAACTCAAATACTTTGGCCATATAACGAAAAGACAGGATTGACTAGAGCGGACAAGTGGTGCTGGGAAAGATGGCAGGCAAAAGAAAGAGGGGATGGATGAAAAGATGGACAGATAGTATTACGAAAGCAGTGAACCTGAACTTGCAGGAGCTTAGAGAAGAAGTTGCCGACACACACAACTAGTGTGCTACAGTCCAAAATGTCATGAAGAGTTGGATCTGACTGAACAACAACAAATACTATACATAAAAGCTAAGCAGTTTGTAAAAGATAGCAAGCACTCCAGCCCAAAGATGAGATAAAAATAGCCATTTTTTAATGTAAATTATCTTACATAAGACAAAACAATTTAATCACAATAAATTGAAATGTTATTTTTATGCTACTTTTATGTTACGGATGCTAAACTGGTATAAAGATCCTGTTATGGTTACTAAATGCAAGTCTAATAGTGTATTTCCTAGCAGTGTCTTTCCCAAAATATTCTTTAAATTATCGGCAATACATTATCTTCCATTGTAACATGAAATACACATTACAGGAACAAGTTTCCTATCTCTGGAGGAATATCTGGGTACAGGGAAAACAGCTGCTGCATTTATGTATCCAGTTACAGCCTGTGTAGTGTCACTAAAGTCTTACATTAAATACAATACAGCTGGGAAAAGCTCCCCGTTTCAGCGCTCTCCGGCCTTGCTGTGTAATATCAACATCTCCTCAATGTGATCTCCAGTATAACTCACAAGAAAGATACAATTCACAAAACTGACAACTGATTTTAGGTACTGCCTGCTGCTCTCAGGAAGCAATTGTTATTAGAGGGACATTGAAAAGGTATTTAAAAGAGGGTACCATTGTGTGTTTTATTTTGTGAAATAATACTTTCAAGAAAGAAAAAAAAAACTGATTCAAATGATTAACTGATCTGGGGGCTCATCCCCGTCAGCCAGTGAGTAGGAAAAGATGACGAGTAGGAAAGTTGATGACAAAACACCTCCCTCTTCTCACTTCAAAATATTTTTTTCAACACTATAGACCACTTACAGTTGCAAGCAAAAGTATGTGAACCCTTTGGAATGATATGGATTTCTGCACAAATTGGTCATAAAATGTGATCTGATCTTCATCTAAGTCACAACAATAGTCAATCACACTCTGCTTAAACTAATAACACACAAAGAATTAAATGTTGCCATGTTGTTATTGAACACACCCTGTAAACATTCACAGTGCAGGTGGAAAAAGTATGTGAACCCTTGGATTTAATAACTGGTTGAACCTCCTTTGGCAGCAATAACTTCAACCAAACGTTTCCTGTAGTTGTAGATCAACTACAACGGTCAGGAGTAATTCTTGACTATTTCTCTTTACAGAACTGTTTCAGTTCAGCAATATTCTTGGAATGTCTGGTGTGAATCGCTTTCTTGAGGTCATGCCACAACATCTCAATCGGGTTGAGGTCAGGACTCTGACTGGGCCACTTCAGAAGGCGTATTTTCTTCTGTTTAACCCATTCTGTTGTTGATTTACTTCTATGCTTTGGGTCGTTGTCCTGTTGTAACACCCATCTTCTGTTGAGCTTCAGCTGGTGGACAGATGGACTTAAGTTCTCCTGCAAAATGTCTTCATAAACTTGGGAATTCATTTTTCCTTCGATGATAGCAATCCGTCCAGGCCCTGACGCAGCAAAGCAGCCCCAAACCATGATGCCCCCACCACCGTACTTCACAGTTGGGATGAGGTTTTGATGTTGGTGTGCTGTGCCTCTTTTTCTCCACACATAGTGTTGTGTGTTTCTTCCAAACAACTCAACTTTAGTTTCATCTGTCCACAGAATATTTTGCCAGTACTGCTGTGGAACATCCAGGTGCTCTTGTGCAAACTGTAAACGTGCAGCAATGTTTTGCTTGGATAGCAGTGGCTTCCTCTGTGGTATCCTACCATGAAATCCATTCTTGTTTAGTGTTTTACATATCGTAGATTCGCTAACAGGGATGTTAGCATATGCCAGAGACTTTTGTAAGTCTTTAGCTGACACTCTAGGATTCTTCTTCACCTCATTAAGCAGTCTGCGCTGTGCTCTTGCAGACATCTTTACAGGACGGCCACTCCTAGGGAGAGTAGCAGCAGTGCTGAACTTTCTCCATTTATAGACAATTTGTCTTACCGTGGACTGATGAACAGCAAGGCTTTTGGAGATACTTTTATAACCCTTTCCAGCTTTTTGCAAGTCAACAATTCTTAATCGTAGGTCTTCTGAGAGCTCTTTTGTGTGAGGCATCATTTACATCAGGCAATGCTTCTTGTGAAAAGCAAACCCAGAACTGGTGTTTGTTTTTTATAGGACAGGGCAGCTGTAAAGAAACCCCCCAATCTCATCTCATTGATTGGACTCCAGTTGGCTGACACCTCACTCCAATTAGCTTTTGGAGATGTCATTAGTCTAGGGGTTCACATAGTTTTTCCACCTGCACTGTGAATGTTTACAGAGTGTTTTCAATAACAACATGGTAACATTTAATTATTTGTGTGTTATTAGTTTAAGCAGAGTGTGATTGTCTATTGTTGTGAGTTAGATGAAGATCAGATCACATTTTATGACCAATTTGTGCAGAAATCCATATCATTCCAAAGGGTTCACATACTTTTGCTTGCAACTGTATTTGTTATACAAAAAGAATTGTTGAGGTGTTTAAAAAATTTAATTACATGATTAAAATTGTGGAGTAAGAAGTTATTAAAGAAGAGGGGGGCCCCGGGTGCATTGCACCACCAGCACCGGCGGTTGCTAAGTCCCTGGCTTCTTGACAAGCAAATGGGGACCTTGGATGCCGAGATTAGCTCATTGCCATTCAGTGAAAGGCAGTTTAAGAAAAAAAGACTATGTACCAAAATAACCATATTAGCAGCTGTGTAAACCAAGGGCATACATTTATTTTGGAAGATATATATGTGTGTGTGTCAGAATCCATAGTGAAGATAATAGCTGCCCTGGTCCTGTACAACTAGTGAAGTTTTGATGCAAAAACATTGTCAATGGCTGTATTAGCAATTTATACAAAACCCAGAAGACTGACAGACTGTTACAGGATGTTATCAGTTCAAGTTTAAATATACATCTATTGAACCCGCTATGAATTTCAAAAGCAATTAAAGCAGATCCTAAATATGAATCAATAAATGTGCAGTGATCCTGTAATATTAAAACAACATTCTGGCAATTATTAATACTGCACTAAAAATATGGGACTACCATGTCCCTTTAACACATTCCCTATAGTTCAGATTCAAGTATAAGACCAAAATCGGTAGATAGACACTAAAATGCACTGGCACATTTTTTTCTGCAAAAGAAAATATTAGTATGAGCTTGTTCTTTATTTGCAGCTACCCTGTAAAAAAAATGTAATTGAGTTCAGTTGAGCGGATTACATGGTTTCCAATCACTCAATAAACCAATTATATGTCTGAGTCCCGCCATGAATGTGGGGCCCGTGATACATGTTTTATGGTTCTTTGTCTGTGGAGACAAAAGGAAGAATGGAAAACCAATCTGGTGATTGAATAAAGCAGCGTCTCTTTATATACACGAGATGTACTTTAAGTCCTTTTGGTGACGATCAGGTAAATGATAAGATGGGGTTTTCTTGTAACAAAAGAATGTACAACGAAACCTCTTGACGTACAGAATGAGTGGAGCTGCTTTCCATTATGTGAGATAGGACCCAGAAATTTTACCTAAACATCTTCATTGATACAAGTAAATGCAGGAACTGACTCTTAAAAGTATATGGAAGTTTCCCCTTCCCTAATCTAACACATGCTGCTTATTTCAGACACAAACATTACATTGACTCATTCTATACACATACAGATTTTTTTTTTTTTTTTTTTTAAATGGTTTCCACACCCCCAGAGGTGCCTACATAGACACCAAGTACCAACCAATAGAACCACTGAATTTAAGCAAGTTTTTAACACTATACACACTTCCAGCCAGTAGCAGCTCTGCCTGAGTTGTATCATTCAAGTGAGGATAGAGAAGTGTGTGGTGGGAACAAAAGATTACAAATCCCATGATGACCTGCTGCAGAAACTGAATCCCCATAATATTATAGCTGCCTCTGATTGCCACAATAAATTATGAATTTTATGCTAACTTAGCTTGGATCTTCAGGGGCATTCCTTCTGAAAATCAACTGCCAGAAAACTGAAGAAATATTGCAAAATCCAGCGTAAGTTTATTAATGTTTATTTTGCAAAAAATGTTTTCATACACTACTGATTCGCCTCCATCAGATGCATTCATAATCCAGGAAACTTCAATAATAAAATGAGACACTCTGTTATAACAATAGAGGATAAGGTAAGTTATTATTATCCTTTATTTATAAAGCGCCAACATATTCCATTGCTCTAAGTACAATGGGGTTATAGTGAATACACAAGACAAACATGGCAGAAGAGAGCCCTGCTTTTATAAAATCTTACAATTAAATCTAAGCTATCAATTGCCAGCAATAATTCCAAGCAGTGGCGGAGCTAGTGGATGGGGGCCCCAGTAATAAATGAAAACTCACACAGTACATACAGTATATGTTAAAGAATTTACGTCTTTAGACTGAAACCATTACAGCCAAACTCACACGTGGGGAATTAATTTGTAACAACACCATTAAATACAATCTCTGATGATTTGATCCGTTTTAGTACTAAACAAGGGGACACAGAACTGAAGTCCCCTTCAAGATACTGCTCTGCAAACAGGGTTATTTTATTTACGTCTTGAAATGGATCCATAACAATTGTACAACTTATTTTACAAGCATGGTGTTGAAATGTAGCTTGCTTTAATTTACATAGGGCCTCATTCTATTATCGGCCGTAGGAGATAAGGGGCCGCAAGGACCGGCCGCAGGCTATTTGCCTATTCTATTCCCTTCCGGCCGGGGACTCCGGCAGGCTTGCGGCCGGCGCCTTGTTATCTCTTGCGGCCGCACCCGCCGGAGGAAAGCCTTTGATCTTAAACGGCCGCAAGAGTTTCGGCCGCAAGAAAATCCCGGTTGCTATTCAATTGCTCCGGGAACCCTCTCTGCAAGGCTAAAACTGAGCCACAGCTTATTGCAGCAAAAAGGTCCCGCAAGCACACAATTAAGCACATAATAAAGCCAAAATATAGCCATCCTGCACTCTGAGGAGACTATAAAGTGTTTGTAGGTGTTAGCATTCATAGCACAACATTCCCCTACACTCAAATCCGTAAATAATTTTTATTTTAATTCACGTCAAATATCCGTGGACAAAGTCCTGAGGGCTTGGAGCACCTCAGACCCGCCCATGCTGCGGCCGGAAAATAAACAGTTAATGAAATATCGGATTTGGGCTGATGTGCAAGCTTGAGAGGGGGTTGCTATTAATTCTCACGTCCCCCATTATGATCTCTAGCATTTACAGAGCTTTACAGTGCCGTCTTGAATTTATATTTGCTTTTAAAGTTTTCAGACTTTGCGGCCGGTTGCAACATATGCGGCCGGCCATAGGGGGGATATCCTATAAGAATTGCAGCTTTGCGGCCGTTTTACGGCCGATAATAGAATGAGGCCCATAGTATTTAACATTAAAAAATATATTTTTTTTTGTCTTGCAACACTAACAGTGTACAGCGGCCTCATAAACCATAAAACCATAAATAAATGGTAATAGGCAGAACGGAGAGAAAAAGAAAACAAGATAGATGGGACTGGCAAAATGGCAGTTGGATAGTAAGATTCTGCTCAGTGGATGTAATGAGGCCCGGTGGTATTTTCAGAGTTACTAATTATTATTCCTTTCTTCCCAAAAATTAGTGAAAGTCTGTTACTTCCACTAAAATATTTACTCACTTTCTATAACACAGGACAACTTATTCTCTCTCTCTCCTAATACCCAATTTAAAAATGCAGAAAAACTTTTTTGAGTACCAAAATCTGTCACCGCCTTTAGTAAGTGACAATACAGACTCAATTGCTTGAACGTGAACAGGTCAAACTCAAAATTTTATACCTACATATAGTGTTTAGACAAAGACCAACACATTTCACTTTTCTTCGTATAATTAATATGGTCCCTGATCCGTTTCTTTAAAAAGGTCATGTAGTGCGGACAAGAAACTGCTGATAAATTGTATAGGATATTGAATCACAATTAATGTGTTTTAATACCCGCTGCCTATTAGTGAAAGACCTTACAATATTTGCATATAACTGTTCTCTACAATATCCATTAAGCAAATCCTCCAATATGACTCTGTACAGTTGTAAGCAAAAGTATGTGAACCCTTTGGAATGATATGGATTTCTGCACAAATTGGTCATAAAATGTGATCTGATCTTCATCTAAGTCACAACAATAGACAATCACACTCTGCTTCAACTAATAACACACAAAGAATTAAATGTTACCATGTTGTTATTGAACACACCATGTAAACATTCACAGTGCAAGTGGAAAAAGTATGTGAACCCCTAGACTAATGACATCTCTAAAAGCTAATTGGAGTGAGGTGTCAGCCAACTGGAGTCTCATCAATGAGATGAGATTAGAGGTGTTTGTTACTGCTGCCCTGTCCTATAAAAAACACACACCAGTTCTGGGTTTGCTTTTCACAAGAAGCATTGCCTGATGTAAATGATGCCTCACACAAAAGAGCTCTCAGAAGACCTACGATTAAGAATTGTTGACTTGCATAAAGCTGGAAAGGGTTATAAAAGTATCTCCAAAAGCCTTGCTGTTCATCAGTCCACGGTAAGACAAATTGTCTATAAATGGAGAAAGTTCAGCACTGTTGCTACTCTCCCTAGGAGTGGCCGTCCTGTAAAGATGACTGCAAGAGCACAGCGCAGACTGCTCAATGAGGTGAAGAAGAATCCTAGAGTGTCAGCTAAAGACTTACAAAAGTCTCTGGCATATGCTAAGATCCCTGTTAGCGAATCTACGATATGTAAAACACTAAACAAGAATGGATTTCATGGGAAGATACCACAGAAGAAGCCACTGCTATCCAAGCAAAACATTGCTGCACGTTTACAGTTTGCACAAGAGCACCTGGATGTTCCACAGCAGTACTGGCAAAATATTCTGTGGACAGATGAAACTAAAGTTGAGTTGTTTGGAAGAAACACACAACACTATGTGTGTAGAAAAAGAGGCACAGCACACCAACATCAAAACCTCATCCCAACTGTGAAGTACGGTGGTGGGGGCATCATGGTTTGGGGCTGCTTTGCTGCATCAGGGCCTGGACGGATTGCTATCATCGAAGGAAAAATGAATTCCCAAGTTTATGAAGACATTTTGCAGGAGAACTTAAGGCCATCTGTCCACCAGCTGAAGCTCAACAGAAGATGGGTGTTACAACAGGACAACGACCCAAAGCATAGAAGTAAATCAACAACAGAATGGCTTAAACAGAAGAAAATACACCTTCTGAAGTGGCCCAGTCAGAGTCCTGACCTCAATGAGATTGAGATGTTGTGGCATGACCTCAAGAAAACGATTCACACCAGACATCCCAAGAATATTGCTCAACTGAAACAGTTTACAATTACTCCTGACCGTTGTGCACATCTGATCTGCAACTACAGGAAACGTTTGGTTGTAGTTATTGCTGCCAAAGGAGGTTCAACCAGTTATTAAATCCAAGGGTTCACATACTTTTTCCACCTGCACTGTGAATGTTTACATGGTGTGTTGAATAAAAACATGGCAACATGTAATACTTTGTGTGTTATTTGTTTAAGCAGACTGTGATTGTCTATTGTTGTGACTTAGATGAAGATCAGATCACATTTTTTGACCAATTTGTGCAGAAATCCATATCATTCCAAAGGGTTCACATACTTTTGCTTGCAACTGTATGTGATCCCTTTGTATTAATCCTGCCGCCTAATCTGTTACCATCAAGCAATTCTCCTCTTTTATATGCCCAGGCTTTAAGTTGAAGGACCTGAATTCCTTTTGGACTAGTATGAATTATTTTCTGTCTTTTATATTCTCTTCTACCTATATACATGGTGCTTAAGGATAGGCTACAATTTATAAATAAATGCTAATATACGTATGCGGTTAGCAACAGTCTTAGTGTGTTTCATTCTCCTTCAGGTAATTTCTCCCATCTCCATCCATCTCTTCCTCATCTTAACCTCTTTCTCTTACCACCTCTCAAAGCACAGACACCCTAACTCACTTCTGGTGCCACAATCACCTACCTCTCCTTCTCCTCTTAATCCTCCCTTCTCCACTCTCTACATTTCCCAATGATCTCTCTCATCCCACATACATATTAAACATATCATACTCACAAATAATTCAGTTCCTCTGTTGCAGGTATTCGGAACGTAATTATAATCAATAGATGAGGAATTAGATTATGCTCTATTAACACCTATACCAAAATATTACAAATTCTCCATCCAATTTAATTGATGAATATTTTATTTAGATTTGTGATAACCTGTTTGGATACACAAAAGAATAATAGCTGTGTCTGGCGTATTATTACTGAATAATATAATATATGAATAAATATGCAAAGTTTTCCACCAGGTCCCAGGTACAAATCAAGAAACTACAATGAAAAAGGAAATACGTGGCCTGTAATAAATGTGCTTAAAGAAAGTATGATGAACAATACAAAATTAAGGAATAAAATATAGAGGAAAGCAGTGTTTGTGTGATGTTGTTGAGTGTAGATTGTCTACTTTTCTGTCGGTGTCTTTCTTTAACCTTGTCTCCAGATAGATTTTCTTTTAATTTCTGTATCTCTAGGACTTTTCCACAAATAAATGTATTTATTTTTATTATTAATTCCCTACATCATACAAACTTCACGTGTCCCTCTTTAACATGGCATAAAATGCTCCAACATTCACCAAATTCTGTTGCTTGGTCTTAATGATAATAATGATAATGAGAGTCGTTCATAAAGCCGGTATAAAAAAAATCATCCTCTTGAGGCCTTAATACAAGAAAGTATTAGAGACAAACATTAAACTCTAATGTAAGAACCAAGGTAGGAATACGTCAAGTAATTTAAGGGAATGGTCATTGCTAGATAGATAGTTGACATTAAAATACAATAAATAAATACTATATTATTCCGGCAATCTTATTAATCTTATAGTCTACTTGGCAGGCGCTTTTCAAACTAATGAGTTATATTAATGATGTCTTACCTATTGCACTTTCCCCCCAAGTTCTTTAAAGACTGGATTTGTAAAAATGGCAAAATCATAGTGACAAAGTAACTTAAAAGTATACCTAAGTTTCCATGTATTTAAATTTTTCGATTTTCTATCACAGGCTGTCTATATCAGAAACACACATTACATTGAGTCATTCTATACACATGCAGATTTTTAAAAAACTTGTTTTCCATACCCCAGAGCTGCTTACATAGGTACCTGATACCTACCAATAGAAATACTGGATTAAAATACGGATTTTACTAAACTTCAAGCCCGTAGCAGCTCAATTTTGTATTAAAATGTATAGCTTCCTGTAATTGGCCAAAACTATTTATTAATTTTATGCTAATTTTGCTGCTTGCAAATTGCAAGAGATTTAGCAAACATCAGGGTGAGTTGGTTAATGTTTATTTTTGATTTTTTTCATGCAAAAAAATGCTTGCATACACTACTGATTCCCCTCTATCAGATGCATTTATAATCCAGGAAACTTACATATGCCTTTAATGTGGAAAAGAGGTACAATATTGATTGTGAATAAAAGTATTTCATAGGTTTAAAGTGATACGCAACTTGTAGAGGGAGAAAGTCACAGGAAATATGAAGATTACGGAGCTGGAACATTCATATTTAATCTAGCAAGGTCTCTCCTGCTCTCGGAAATTAACATAACATCTGTAGATTACAGTTAAAATTGTTTATCACATACAAATATGTATACCTAAATTACTATTCATAACACAATGTTGCAGTATCTATATATAGCTTTCCCATACTGTGTCTGGTTCCTTCAAGCGCCCACCTAACCAGTTTTATTACTTAAATGACTTTGCTGGGATCCTACTCCTCTTATTTATATCATTCCTTCTTCAATTCTTGCTTCTTTCTCTGTTCTATCCCTCTTTCCCTGTACTTTCTTTCTCTCTCTATGTGCCTTTCACACCTATTCTCATCCTACTTAAAGAAGTCATATTTATTCTAATAAGGCCTCTCCTGCTCTGGGAAAGTCAGAAGAAAGAATCGTCACCTTAATAGAGATGCATACCTGACTGGTTAGCTAGAAATGCTAACAAATACTCTATTCATAAATGTCACCAACACGCCCATTATACCCATCCTAATTAACCTTTCACCTCTTCCCCTTACTTGACGCAGCACACTAGGTACTAATTACAGAAGAACATGCTCATCCACTACAGAGAGAAGATGGGTGAGCTAATGGAAGACTCCAAGAGCCATGGAACACAAGTTGTCAAACTACCGGATTATACCATGAACAACAGCACAGAAATATATCTCATCACATATAATAGTTGTGGATATATGGGCCGTTGGTCATGCCATGCGAGCCATTGACGGCTGCAGCATGCGGGACTTAGGCTACAATGAGAGCCGAAGCAGTAACACTTAACTCAAGCCAGTAAACCTCATGGAACGGCCCATAAACTACACGGAGGGGGAGGCTCGTGATCATCATCACTGGGGGGGATTCTCGCAATGAGCGCCTTAATTTTTGACGGCCAAGTTGCTACTTATATTTATATATATATATATATATATATATATATATATATATATATATATATATATATATATATATATATATATATATATATATATATATATATATATATATACAGTCAGGTCCATAAATATTGGGACATCGACACAATTCTAAACTTTTTGGCTCTATACACCACCACAATGGATTTGAAATGAAACTAACAAGATGTGCGTTAACTGCAGACTTTCAGCTTTAATTTGAGGGTATTTACATCCAAATCAGGTGAACGGTGTAGGAATTACAACAGTTTGTATATGTGCCTCACACTTTTTAAGGGACCAAAAGTAATGGGACAATTGGCTGCTCAGCTGTTCCATGGCCAGGTGTGTGTTATTCCCTCATTATCCCATTTACAAAGAGCATATACAAGCTCCAGTGTTCATTTCAAGTGTGTTATTTGCATTTGTTGCTGTTAACTCTCAATATGAGATCCAAAGAGCTGTCACTATCAGTGAAGCAAGCCATCATTAGGCTGAAAAAAAACAAAACAAACCCATCAGAGAGATAGCAAAAACATTAGGTGTGGCCAAATCAACTGTTTGGAACATACTTAAAAAGAATGAACGCACCGGTGAGCTCAGCAACACCAAAAGACCCGGAAGACCACGGAAAACAACTGTGGTGGATGACCGAAGAATTATTTCCCTGGTGAAGAAAACACCCTTCACAACAGTTGGCCAGATCAACAACACTCTCCAGGAGGTAGGTGTATGTGTGTCAAAGTCAACAATCAAGAGAAGACTTCACCAGAGTAAATACAGAGGGTTCACCACAAGATGTAAACCATTATTGAGCCTAAAAAACAGGAAGGCCAGATTAGAGTTTTCCAAACAACACCTAAAAAAGCCTTCACAGTTCTGGAACAACATCCTATGGACCGATGAGACCAAGATCAACTTGTACCAGAGTGATGGGAAGAGAAGAGTATGAAGACGGAAAGGAACTGCTCATGATCCAAAGCATACCACCTCATCAGTGAAGGATAGTGGTGGTAGTGTCATGGCGTGGGCATGTATGGCTGCCAATGGAACTGGTTCTCTTGTATTTATTGATGATGTGACTGCTGACAAAAGCAGCAGGATGAATTCTGAAGTGTTTCGGGAATATTATCTGCTCATATTCAGCCAAATGCTTCAGAACTCATTGGACGGCGCTTCACAGTGCAGATGGACAATGACCTGAGGCATACTGCAAAGCAACCAAAGAGTTTTTTTTAAGGGAAGGGAAAGAAGTGGAATGTTATGCAATGGCCAAGTCAATCACCTGATCTGAATCCGATTGAGCATGCATTTCACTTGCTGAAGACAAAACTGAAGGGAAAATGCCCCAAGAACAAGCAGGAACTGAAGACAGTTGCAATAGAGGTCTGGCAGAGCATCACCAGGGATGAAACCCAGCGTCTGGTGATGTCTATGCGTTCCAGACTTCAGGCTGTAATTGACTGCAAAGGATTTGCAACCAAGTATTAAAAAGTGAAATATACAAACTGTTGTAATTCCTACACCGTTCACCTGATTTGGATGTAAATACCCTCAAATTAAAGCTGAAAGTCTGCAGTTAAAGCACATCTTGTTAGTTTCATTTAAAATCCATTGTGGTGGTGTATAGAGCCAAAAAGTTTAGAATTGTGTCAATGTCCCAATATTTATGGACCTGACTGTATATATATATAACAGAACACATGACTGACTTTGTTATACGAGTGATGGGAAAAAGAAGCAACTAAATATATTTGGTACCATAAACATTTTTTAATCACCTGAAATTTATTCCACAGAGATAACTATGTAGATTTATGACAATTTAACGAAATGAAAGAAAACAAAACTGCCTCCGTCCATTGGCAACGATCCACCTTTTGGCTGGGATTTTAGCTTCTATGTAAACAAGATTCCGCTACTAGTGGACCTATTATCTCATGGACAATAAACATTACTATTTTGTTTATAATGACTGAGATACTAATGTTTGGCTTCAGAAGCTTGACCAATAAATCATGTCTGTACTTTAGATGTTCTATATTACCCCACTCACCCATGCCTGATGGGGACATCCTGACGCTGCCCAGATAGTTCAGATCCTCAACACATAGCATCTTCAGACTGGCAAGGACTGAGTCAGTGCTGTGAAATCTGGCTAACTGTACATTAAAAAGCATCTGCTTGTCAAAAAGACCAAACAAACAAGAGAAATACAATGACATCACTGTACATATTATCAGTATCTCGTCTTTCATTTGTGTTGCATCAGTCATTAAAAGTTCCAGAAAGAATAGTGCAACCATTGTCTTAAATAGGAGAGATAGGAAATGTTTCCTTTTTGGGGTAGAAAAGGATAATCAATAACCTTTTTAAGGCACTCATAAAAGCCCACACTAATTAGAACTAATCATTTATTGTATATTTGGCAACTAGCTAAAATTAATGTTCAGTTAAATTATAATGTTATCTTTAATTCAGTCTTATTTATATATTCAGTGAAGATTTAATTATTGTACTCTAGAAGCACAGATGACCATCAGTCTAATATCAGTACTGAGAAGCTGTAAACATGATGGTAGCTTCTCCAAGTGTACCCCTTTAAAAGCATTAAAACTGGCTATATTTAACATTAACTAGCTAATTTTTGATTTATAAATGAATATTTTGGTACGATTCAATGTACTGATCTGAGGCACAGTGTTTTAATTAGTATCTAATCAAAAAGCAATATTGGTATACATATGCCAAAATACAACTTCTTTAGGGTCTCCTTCTCAAACGCTGCTTAAAGGACAAATTTACCATTGGTAAAAAAGTCATACCTGTGAATAACATTGGCAGCGAGGTATGCAAGACAGAAACATACATTTATTGAAAATCTTATATTTAGATGACTCATTACATCACTGGGGTGTCCATCTTAGACAGCCAGTCTGTCTGTAGCTTGAGATTACGCTGCTCTACTCAAGGGGCTTTTTGGAGAGGTCATTTTAACTGCAGTGAATACAGATCTTTTGGCGTGCACTGTTCCTGTGCCCCTGTAAATGCATTTTTATCCATTATGACGTCAAGTAGTCCTTTAGCCTCCACCACCACTAATGTTTTTTTTGGACCTTTGCTTTGCCCAATTTATACCTCTTTCCTTGGAAACCCAATAAGCTTGCATTGGTTTCAGTACCTTGTTGGCGATGCTCTTCGGACCTTTTATTCTCTCCATTACACTCGTCTAGTCTCGATTCTAGTCACCAACAGCCTAGACACCATCTCCTCCTGTTAGAAATCTCACTAATTAAAAAGTTGCATTAGCTGAAAAAAAAATCCCACCCTTTGCCACATCCTCAGCCCCTGGAATTACCTTCATAGTCTCGATCACACCTACATACCAAGATAGTTATCTTGGAGTTAATCTTGATTCTCCTTTCTCCTTCACTCCACAAATCTAATCATGCCACTAACACTTTCAAAGATCTTCAAAATCTGCAATTTTCTCATAAAAGAGAAAACCAAAATGTTTATTCATTCAATTATTATGTCACACCATGATAACTTTGACTTTCTCCCAGCAGGCCGACCCATTACTAAACTCTCCCACGTCAATCAACATTAAATGGCTTTGCTAGACTCATCAATCTCACCACCTTCATTTTTATTCCCTTATCCGTAAGTATTACATTCATATTCTTACGCCTCACTTTTAAAGCTCTTAACAATAGTACATCATCCAGCATCTCATATTTACACTCCAAATACTCATCCAATCACACAGTCTGCTCTGCCTACGACCTCCTAATCATCACCTCCTCCTATTTCCACCTACATGAGGTCTTCCATGGTGCAGCTATTTTATTGAATTCCTTACTTTGCCTCTATACAAATCTCTAGTACGCTCTCATTTTGAATATGGATTACAGTTTTGGGCACCAATTCCTAAAAAGGAAATTTTAGAGCTGGAAAAGGTACAGAGAAGGACAAAAAAACTAATAAGGGGAATGGAGGGGCTAAGTTATGAGGAAAGACTAATCAAATTAAGCTTATTTTCTCTAGTGAGCTTTTTGTGCCAAGAGGTTTCCAACTGACAAGAGGACATCCTTTGAGGTTAAAAGTAAAAAGATTCCAACTTAAAGAAAGAAAGAATAAGGTTCTTCACAGTAAGGGTGGTTAATCTGTGGAATTCTCTACCAAAGGAGGTGGTCACAGCGGATTCAATAGATAACTTTAAAAGAGAAGTGGACTTATTTCTAATTACAAAGGGCATACAGGGTTATCCTGGATAATTAGAGAGAGAGTACTGATCCAGGGAGGAATCTGATCGCCAGTATCTGGGGTCAGGAAGGAATTATTTTTTTTCCTTTGAGACGATTGGCTAAGTTTCACTTTATTTTTTTCTGTTTGCCTTTTTCTGGATCAATTAATGAACAATTAATTAATTAACAACTAATCCGCATATTGCAGATCAGAGGAGATCTTAAAAGGTTTAACTTGATGGACTGAAAGTCTTTTTTCAACCTCAATTACTATGTAACTTTTCTATGTTTAGAAAAGCTTACCATCTTTTTCACTAACACCACTCCAACAGCAAAATCATCCTTTCATGGATTCTGACACATACCCTCCAACAAGCAACACCTTCCATTTGTCGCCCACCCGCAACACCCACATAGATTTTGAGGTTGCACAAGAGTAGGACTTTAGTATGTATACCTATATCATGTTTTTTTCTTGTATTAACAGTATCCAATGTAGTTTACACCATGGAATATACTGGTGTTTTATTAATAAATTATAATAACAACTATAATTAATTATCTATTTTACATAAAATGGTTTATGCAATGTGTAGAAAAACTGCAAGAACCCCTTCGAAAAAAGTTAAAGGTATATATAAGAAAAAGATGTGTTAAATAGTAAAGTTCAGTGCAAATTATAGGGCAGGAAAGTAAAATCCAGCATTGCACACCCACAGGGAGCTTACATAACCAAGTACACAGAGGAAAGTAGCCAGGTACAGAGTTTCTGGTAGAGAGCAAAGGAAGTACTTGCTGCTGGATGGAATCACATGGTTGGGTGGAGAGAGAGAGAGAGAGAGGGAGAGAAGAGAGAGAGAGAGAGGAGAGAGAGAGAGAGAGAGAGAGAGAGAGAGAGACTACATATCACAGGCTGCTTTGCAACACATGAACCCCAAAGTTTAATACAAATGTTTCAGCTAACCTCTGCTTTCTCCTGATTGGCCCAAACTAATTATAAATGTTATACTAATCTTAGCAGGGATTTTCAGGGGTGTCAAATAACAAAAGCTGCAGCTTGCTACCTGAAAAGATTTAGAAAACATCAAGGTGAGTTTGTAAATATTTATTTTGGATTTTTTTCATGCAAAAACATGCTTGCATGCACTACTGATTCTCCTCTATCAGATGCATTTATAATCCAGGAGACTTAGATCTGCCTTTTTCCTTGGAGTGACAGATCCACTTTAACAAGGGAACCATACAACCAACACAAGATGAATATAATATGTACTTAGAATTACATATTACTTAAACAGAAAAAGATATTGTAGAATTTAGGGTAAATTTCAAATATTTGTTTTACACTGTAAGTAAGTAATTTCCAATTTTAGCACAAAAAAAATGTAAGGATCTCAAAGTCTACCATACATGGGTGTAGGATAAAGTTGTTTAGTATAGAAATAACATTTTTAAGCTACAGTTAATAAATAATATTTCCTGTAGATAAAAATGAATTGTTGTACAGAGGGCTGGGTTAAGAGATGGCCAAGTTATAACAACATTCACTATTGTACAAGAAATCATTGTAATTCCAAAACCAGCAACAAACATAGATGAGTGACAATTATTATTTGTACACGCTCTTAATGACATTTTATGACCAGTACATCCATGCTGTAGGTATTAAACCTGACACAAGAACTGTAAAAAGCAGCAGAAGTCACTGGATGGAAATGAACGGAAAAATCATTGACGTAAGCAGGAATACTTCACACATGTAGAAAGGGAAACTTCATAAAAAGGTGGTCTTCCATGTGCAAGAGTAATGATAAAACATAGAGCAGAAAAGGCGATATATCAGTGCTGTATATACTGACACAAACAACATAACAGGAGGATGAAAACCAGCGTCTGAACACCAAGTTAGTCCAGGAGTTTGCAATGCTTAAACCATGTCTCACCGGGATGAATTTTAGCAGGCAGAGGATTAATTGGGTAAAAGAAGAAAATTACACAATTCATGCGCAATGCAAACCGAATGCTGGGCATGCTCAATGCGTGGCGAAAGGGGAGGGAGATGGGGGAAGGAGACACAGCGGAGGGAGAGGAGGAGAAGGAGACACAGGGGAGGGAGATGGGGGGAAGGAGACACAGTGGAGGGGGAGTGGGGGAAGGAGACACAGCGGAGGGAGAGGAGGAGAAGGAGACACAGGGGAGGGAGAGGAGGAGAAGGAGACACAGGGGAGGGAGATGGGGAAGGAGACACAGCGGAGGGTGAGAGGGGGAAAGAAACACAGGGGAGGGTGGGGGGAAAAGAAACACAGGGGAGGGGAAAGAAACACAGGGGAGGGTGGGGGGGGGGGGAAGAAACACAGGGGAGGGTGGGTGGGGTGGAAGAAACACAGGGGAGGGTGGGGGGGGGAAGAAACACAGGGGAGGGTGAGGGGGGGAAGAAACACAGGGGAAGGTGGGGGGGGAGAAAAACAGAGGAGGGTAAGGAGGGGAAAGAAACACAGGGGAGGGTAAGGAGGGGAAAGAAACACAGGGGAGGGTAAGGAGGGGAAAGAAACACAGGGGAGGGTAAGGAGGGGAAAGAAACACAGGGGAGGGTGGGGGGGAAAGAAACACAGGGGAGGGTGGGGGGAAAGAAACAGATGGGCTGGTGGGGGGGGGGAAGAAACACGGGGAGGGTGAGGGATGGGAAAGAAACACAGGGGAGGGTGAGGGGGGAAAAAACACAGGGGAGGTTGAGGGGGGAAGAGACACAGGGGAGTGAGAGTGGGGAAAGACACAGGTAAGTGGGGGGGGGAAGAGACACAGGGAAGTGAGAGGGGGAAGGGGGGAGAGACACAGTGGAGGGAGAAAGGGGAAGAGACAAAGGAGAGGTGGGGAAGAGACACAGAGTAGGGAGAGGGGGAAAAAAGACAGAAGGGGGACAGACAAATAAAATATTATTCTGTCATTTGTGACGGGCAAGTGACTAGTTTAATTATATTATTTCATTATTTGTGTATAGAAAGTAGCCTCACTTGGAGTATATGATTAGCAATTTCAAGGTGGGAAAGAAAAATTGGATTTCTGGGAAAGGTTTGGCAACAATGAGATCAGAAACATGCTAGCACAGCAAGGTGGTAATCAGACATAGAAGAATAGTACTCAGAAGTCACTAGAGCAGTGATATGTCATTTCGGAACATCTGGCACAGCAAGACAGTTATCAGGAACAAGAACTAGCACTCTAATATACAGGAACCTGGGGAACATGAACCAACCAATCTAGAATAGGCAGGCACTGGTTGCAAGTAGGACGTTTGAATAGGCAGAGGGTAGTCTGTGTCAAGAGAAGAAAAGGCACCAAAATTAGGGACACTGTCCCTTTAAAAAAAAATTGTAAACACACCTACATCTAGAATAGGTAACTACAGGGGGTTGCAGTAGCTTTATGGGATCCTGTGCAATTTATTTTAGGGGTTTATGAATGAGGGCTCTGGGAGCAAGGCACTCGAGGCACATATACATCCTGGAACATAAGCCACTTTCACAGGTAGAAAGGTATTAGTCAACATTTTGTGGTCATTAAGAGTCATATTGGTGACAAAAATGGGTGTGTTTTATAGGCCATGACATATTCTCCTATACCTTTATATCAATATAACAAGAGAATCCATTAAAATACCGATATATAGTTGAACTACTAGATTAGTCATACTTCCGATTAATATTGGGCTAAATAGAATGCGGTCAGACGTTTTTCTCCAGTTACGAGGGACCTATTCAACCTATATTTCCTCCCATCTCAGGAAGATGATCGTCAAAAACAAAATGGTAGATTCCCCAATTTGCATATAAAAGGTAATAAATTAGAATTTATATTATGCCTATTTTTAAATGAATGTTTTAAAAAACGACCACAGTGGTCCTTTAAAAAACCTCAAGTGTGGTTTTTAGCTATATTCACTAAGGTAGGATGCCTGTAACGGATTTGTAAAGATTTTGGTTCAGTTGGCTCTCTGAATGGAACCACATATGACAACCAACTTTTTTTTCTCAGTACAAATATAACAGATTGTATTTTTATATTAAAGGTCATTGATGTATTTCTGCCTAGGAACATAAAAGGCCCAAGTCTACAAGGCTGCCTATTTCTTGGGGACACCTCCCAAAGCAGTGTCTATATACCTAGAAATATCTATATGCCTAGAAATATCTATATGCAGACACATCTGGATGTAAGTGTGTCTGACATATTATTTAAGTTGTGGCGGTAGGCATATAATGAAACAAAGGATAAAATCGTTGTAATCAGTGAGGTGGGTACACATCCATGAGCGAGGCTAAGTTAACATAAAGAGTAAATACATATTTGAAATCCTTATTCTTAAATTTTAAAAGTAACCATACAAAAACTTCAATCTATAAATATAGGCCCAAGTTACTCTCAGAACAAGGCTAGAGGTCTATAAGGCTAGATGCCTTCTTCTAAGAGGGACTAAGACCTGGTTACATCTCTATACTACACAATATCTTGAGATTGAGAGATCCAAAGGTGGTTAATGCAAGGTTACACTTTAATAAGACTATACACTAATCAACAAGCTTTTATATTTACAAACCTGGAGCCCGATTCAATTGCAAACCCGCAACTTGATCGTAGCAGGCCGTATGTCTGCGGGTGAGTTGCGGGCTCCCGTTCTTCTCGGATTACGATGCTATTCAATTGCTCAAGCCCGCAAGTTACTGTCCCAAAGCCGAAACCATGCACTGGTTCGGAGCAGTTCAGGGCAGGAACATGATCAGTTAAGCAAGACTGTATCCTCCCATTTCGAATCAGCCAATAGAAAATGTGACTGTCATTATTATGGCAGTAAAACATGGAGGTTACATGTCAATCAATTAGGTTCGGGGGTCCGAAATGCAATCAGACTCATAAATTGCCGCAAAATACAGAATTAGGAACATGAATGCCAATACTGTTCTAGTCCATGTGGGTGGCCTGATATGTATTAACTCATTGATACCCAAGATCGATTTAACCCTGAAATGATACATAAAAATACATCTTATATATTGCCGATTTGCGAGCTTGAGACTGTTGTGCAATTAATTCTAATGTCTGTCATCGCTTTCCCCGTTATTTACAGTGCAGTAGTGATGTTTTTATTTGCATTTACAGTGCTGAGGATAGGGGTTTAACCTCCTTGTGGGTCCTCTCTAGCACTCGTAGGATTTTCTCCTTCATTTGCCATTTACAGGTGTGAAAACATTTGCGGGCTTGGGGAATTGGAGCAATTGAATAGCGATTTTAGCCATCGTAACTCTTGCAAAAGTGAAAGATCAAAGGCTTCGGGAGGATGTAAGTTACAAGTTTAACCATCGCAATTATTTCAGGGCCGTAACTTGTAACCCGTAAAGCTCAATTGAATCTGTCTCCTCGTCTATTCAGAATAAACATGTATTAACGTTGATAAAAAATAAGATCCAAGGTACCGTACTTTAAGTCACACAATGTATGATTACCGTACTTTTTATTTTATAAGGCACTAAAATCATTGTTTATTACACCCATGTGCATTATCGCCCTCCGTGCCTCAATGTTTATTACGCAACGCTCATACACTGCTGCTGGGTGTCCAGTTTAATTTACATTAACACACACGATGATCGTGCAGCACATTCTCACAATGTTATTGCCGGCCATAAAGTTTAATTGCAGAAAAGTACTTACGTTCATATTTCTATCCCAGATTTGTATAGACCCATCCTGGCATCCAGCGGCTAGAAGCTTGCCATCTCTGCTGTAGGTGCAGCATGTTGGGATCACACGTTTACCTTGTAAAGACCTCGGCTTAAAGACATTTTTATGCTTTTTGTCATTGTTCACATCCCAGGTTCGCACAGTCCTATTGGGAAAAAAAAACACAAATTAAATTTGGAAGTCATCATAGGGCAAACATTTTTTTTATAAAACTATACTATGGGGCAAAGTATATCCTGTGCTTAGGGGATCCATAGATGTAAGTCAATTATATTAATTACATACATTTTCAATGTCCTGGCTTGTGGCAGCAAAAAAAATGTAGGAGTCAGAAAATTCATGGATAATGATAGACTGATTTTTGAAGTTTCAATTATTTGCATTGTAAGCTCACATTTTTCATCTTAAAATTAAGTGCCATGTGCTCCAAGTGCAAAAAAAGGGAATAAGGATAAAATGTGCTTTATATTTTACAAATAGCCTTATTGGTTAAGCAAAGCATGGAAATATGGATAGATGCAGTAGAGCTATATTCAATGTGAACATTGGCTTGCTTAATTTAAAACCTCTAAAAAACTAAGGTACAAGCTACCTGACTAAAAGTACTAAGAGTTTGTCTCGTATCATTTGGTGCTAGATCTTTTATATGTGCAGCTCCAGTTCTGGGGGCTCTCTCCCCATAACAGCTTGAAAGTCCCCATCATTGGATACCTTAAAAAAGAATCTCACACCATATGTATTTAACCAAACCTTATCTATAGGAGAATTGTAAAGCATTTTGAGACCACTAAGAGAAAATGACAATACAGGTAATATATTATTATTATTATTACTAGTGATTTGTCTGTCATAAATGACAGTATCATATGTTATGTTTAATTGTCTGTTCTGTCTCACTCTATGCCCGTCACTCTCTCTCTCCCTCTCTGCGCTGTCTTTTTCCCTCCCCTGTCCCTTTCTCCCCCTCACTTTCTCCCCCTCTCCTCTCAGTCTCTCTCTCTCTCCCTCTCCTCTCAGTCTCTCTCGCTCTGCCTCTCAGTCTCTCTCGCTCTGCCTCTCAGTCTCTCTCGCTCTGCCTCTCAGTCTCTCCCTCTCAGTCTCTCTGCCTCTCAGTCTCTCTGCCTCTCAGTCTCTCTGCCTCTCAGTCTCTCTGCCTCTCAGTCTCTCTGCCTCTCAGTCTCTCTGCCTCTCAGTCTCTCTGCCTCTCAGTCTCTCTGCCTCTCAGTCTCTCTGCCTCTCAGTCTCTCTGCCTCTCAGTCTCTCTCCCTCTCTGTCTCTCCCTCTCTGTCTCTCCCTCTCTCCCTCTCTCCCTCTCAGTCTCTCCCTCTCTGCCTCTCCCTCTCTGCCTCTCTGTCTCTCTCCCTCTCTGCCTCTCAGTCTCTCTCCCTCTCTGCCTCTCAGTCTCTCTCCCTCTCTGCCTCTCAGTCTCTCTCCCTCTCTGCCTCTCAGTCTCTCTCCCTCTCTGCCTCTCAGTCTCTCTCCCTCTCTGCCTCTCAGTCTCTCTCCCTCTCTGCCTCTCAGTCTCTCTCCCTCTCTGCCTCTCAGTCTCTCTCCCTCTCTGCCTCTCAGTCTCTCTCCCTCTCTGCCTCTCAGTCTCTCTCCCTCTCTGCCTCTCAGTCTCTCTCCCTCTCTGCCTCTCAGTCTCTCTGCCTCTCA
The DNA here is from genome assembly GCA_027410445.1 of Discoglossus pictus. Classification (NCBI taxonomy): domain Eukaryota; kingdom Metazoa; phylum Chordata; class Amphibia; order Anura; family Alytidae; genus Discoglossus; species Discoglossus pictus. The sequence continues at coordinate 529,347,861 of CM050163.1, forward strand.
GTCTCTCTCCCTCTCTGCCTCTCAGTCTCTCTCCCTCTCTGCCTCTCAGTCTCTCTCCCTCTCTGCCTCTCAGTCTCTCTCCCTCTCTGCCTCTCAGTCTCTCTCCCTCTCTGCCTCTCCCTCTCTGCCTCTCCCTCTCTGCCTCTCCCTCTCTGCCTCTCCCTCTCTGCCTCTCCCTCTCTGCCTCTCCCTCTCTGCCTCTCCCTCTCTGCCTCTCCCTCTCAGTCTCTCCCTCTCAGTCTCTCCCTCTCAGTCTCTCCCTCTCAGTCTCTCCCTCTCAGTCTCTCCCTCTCAGTCTCTCCCTCTCAGCCTCTCCCTCTCTGCCTCTCCCTCTCTGCCTCTCCCTCTCTGCCTCTCCCTCTCTGCCTCTCCCTCTCTGCCTCTCCCTCTCTGCCTCTCCCTCTCTGCCTCTCCCTCTCTGCCTCTCCCTCTCTGCCTCTCCCTCTCTGCCTCTCCCTCTCTGCCTCTGCCTCTCTGCCTCTCCCTCTCTGCCTCTCCCTCTCTGCCTCTCCCTCTCCCTCTCTGCCTCTCCCTCTCTGCCTCTCCCTCTCTGCCTCTCCCTCTCTGCCTCTCCCTCTCTGCCTCTCCCTCTCTGCCTCTCTCCCTCTCAGTCTCTCCCTCTCCGCCTCTCCCTCTCCGCCTCTCCCTCTCCGCCTCTCCCTCTCCGCCTCTCCCTCTCCGCCTCGCCTCTCCCTCTCCGCCTCGCCTCTCAGTCTCTCCCTCTCCGCCTCTCCCTCTCCGCCTCTCCCTCTCCGCCCCGCCTCTCCCTCTCCGCCTCTCCACTCCCTCTCCGCCTCTCCCCTCCCTCTCCGCCTCTCCCCTCCCTCTCTCCCCTCCCTCTCTCCCCTCCCTCTCCGCCTCTCCCCTCCCTCTCCCCCACTCTCTCTGCCTCTCCCCCACTCTCTCTATGCCTCCTCTCCTCTCTCTATGCCTCCTCTCCTCTCTCTATGCCTCCTCTCCTCTCTCTATGCCTCCTCTCCTCTCTCTATGCCTCCTCTCCTCTCTCTATGCCGCACTCCCTCTCCTCTCTCTATGCCGCACTCCCTCTCCTCTCTCTATGCCTCACTCCCTCTCCTCTCTCTATGCCTCCTCTCCTCTCTCTATGCCTCCTCTCCTCTCTCTATGCCTCCTCTCCTCTCTCTATGCCTCCTCTCCTCTCTCTATGCCTCCTCTCCTCTCTCTATGCCTCCTCTCCTCTCTCTATGCCTCCTCTCTCTCTCTATGCCTCCTCTCCTCTCTCTATGCCTCCTCTCCTCTCTCTATGCCTCCTCTCCTCTCTCTATGCCTCCTCTCCTCTCTCTATGCCTCCTCTCCTCTCTCTATGCCTCCTCTCCTCTCTCTATGCCTCCTCTCCTCTCTCTATGCCTCCTCTCCTCTCTCTATGCCTCCTCTCCTCTCTCTATGCCTCCTCTCCTCTCTCTATGCCTCCTCTCCTCTCTCTATGCCTCCTCTCCTCTCTCTATGCCTCCTCTCCTCTCTCTATGCCTCCTCTCTCTCTCTATGCCTCCTCTCCTCTCTCTATGCCTCCTCTCTCTCTTCCTTTCTCTCTCTCCTAGTAACCCACTGCCACAAAGGAGCAGTTGTGCGATAACCCAGGATATAGTGATATCAGCTTGTGAGTGACGCCTGCAAAAGAATGCATCCCCCAGGCGTTACTCACAACCGAAAACTATTATAGGTGATAGAGCAGAGGTGGGTAACATGTAGCCCAATGGCCAGATGGCCATTCTACATGATTTTATGCGGCCCTCGTCTACCTACGTGAAGCGATCATTATCAATAATTAGTCATTTAAGAGGCCGGATGGCTTTTCAACAAAAAACAAGAGGCAGAATCAGAGTTAGTAACCAACTGCATGAGGAACCATTGATAACAAGTAGGGCAAGGAAAGTGTAACGTATGGACATTAATGACTTTTTTTGCGGTTCATTGGCCCTTGAAGAACAATAGGTTTCCGCACTATGTGTAGCGATTTGCTTTTCACTTGTGTAATAGTAGCTTATATTTAATGCTCCCACCCATTCTTAATTTGGTCGATATTAGTATTAATGCTCGGAGATGTGCGTTCCACTATAATTTGTGGGACATCCACATTCCACCGCTCTGGGCGCCACGTCTGTGGAGCTGTATTACATATACTGAGCACTGTTATTCACCATTCAGAGCATCCATCATGGATTCTGCTTTGTGCCCCATTATGAACTCATGGGAAGAATTGTGTGCAGTAAATCATTAATCTCATGGCTTAGCAATTATCACTAATAATGTTTTCCTTTCAGAACCATTAAACCTATTATGCGAATTAACTCTTTGGTGTTTTCCGGAGGATACGCAATCGCAGAAGTCTGTTAAACCAAGCTCACCCATTGCCCTATATTAAAAATGCTTACAATTATATCCGATATGTTTGTAATGGCAACATACTGACAATGTAATATTAAGATATCAGGTTCCCATAATCAAAATACATTATGTGTATAATGTCAAGCAATTATATCACTGTATGTGAGAGTATAACTACATTTATATTATAGAATGGTTTAAATACAGATAATGCTTCTTACACTAAATCTAAACAATCCGTTATAATTGATAGTAATATATAATAGTTAAATATAAGGGCCAAGATGAACTAAAGTGAGACAGACCTCTGACATTTTTCTGAACTATAAAATGTATTTCTACATAAAAAAATGTCCAATATTTTTAATTTAATCAAAAAGAAATACAAATAATTAACTTCTATGTTGTAGATATACATAAATATAGAAATGTCTTTGTTAATTTTCTGAAAAATTATATAAAAGAATAGTGATCAATCAAAGAATTATTTTTCTTTTCTTTTTTTCTCTTCCTACTTTTTTTTGTTATATACCGTATATACTCGAGTATAAGCCGACCCGAGTATAAACAGAGGCACCTATTTTACCACAAAATACTGGGAAAACGTAGTGACTCTAGTATAAGCTGAGGGTGAGAAATGTGCTGCCCCCTGTGTCCCTCTTGTGCCCTCTGTGTCTCCCTCTTGTGTGCCCTCTGTGCCTCTTTCTTGTGTTCCCCCCCCTCTCTCTCTCCTGTGTCTCTTCCCCTCCCCTCCATTCCCTGTGTCTCTTCACCCCTCTCCATTCCCTGTGTCTCTTCCCCCCCTCTCCATTCCCTGTGTCTCTTTTGCTCCCCCTCCCTTTTCCCTGTGTCTCTTTCCCTCCCAATCCCTTATCACCCTCCTCAACCCCCTCCTCATCTTCCCTTCTTATCCCCCTCCTCCCTTCTTATCCCCATCCTCAACCCCCCATCCTCATCATCAATCCCCCATCCTCATCCTCAACCCCCCTCCTCAACCTCAACCCCCCTCCTCAACCCCCCATCTTCATCCTCCATCCTCAACCCCCCATCTTCATCCTCCATCCTCAACCCCATCCTCATCCACAACCACCCCCATCCTCATCCACAACCACCCCCATCCTCATCCACAACCACCCCCATCCTCATCCACAACCCCCCCATCCTCATCCACAACCCACCATCCTCATCCACAAACCCCACATCCTCATCCACAACCCTCCATCCTCATCCACAACCCCCCCATCCACAACCCCCCCATTCACAACCCCCCCATCCTCATCCACAACCCCCCCATCCTCATCCACAAGCCCCCATCCTCATCCACAACCCCCTCCTAAACCCCTCCTCACTTTACCCCTCTAATTACCTCCCCCTCTCCCTTTCCCCTTACTTACCTTCCATCTGCATCTGCAGCTGCTCCTCCACACTTCTTCTGGCTGCGTCGGGACCCGGCCAATGCTAATGACGTGACGCGCATGTGACATCACGTCATTAGCATATGCCGGGTCCCGACCTGGAAGGAGTGTGGAGGAGCGGAGGAGCAGCTGCAGATGGAAAGTAAGTGAGGGGAAAGGAAGAGGGGGGTGTAATTAGAGGAGTAAAGTGAGGAGGGGGGTTTAGGATGAGGAGAGGGGTTTAGGATGAGGAGGGGATTTAGGATGAGGAGGGGATTTAGGATGAGCAGGGGATTTAGGATGAGGAGGGGATTTAGGATGAGGAGGGGGGTTTAGGATGAGGATGGGGGTTGGGGATGGGGGGGTTGAGGATGAGGATGGGGGGGTTGAGGATGGGGGGGTTGAGGATGAGGATGGGGGAGTTGAGGATGAGGATGGGGGGGTTGAGGATGAGGATGGGGATGGGGACGGGAGGGAAAGAGCCACGGGGGGTTAAAGAGAGCCAAGGGGGTTAAAGAGAGCCACGGTGGGTTAAAGAGAGCCACGGGGAGGGGGGGGAGAGAGACACGGAGAGGGGGAGGGGAAAGAGAGACACGGGGGAAAGAGAGACACGGGGGGACAGAGAGACGCGGGGGGACAGAGAGACGCGGGGGGACAGAGAGACGCGGGGGGACAGAGAGACGCGGGGGGATAGAGAGAAGCGGGGGGATAGAGAGAAGCGGGGGGATAGAGAGACGCGGGGGGATAGAGACGCGGGGGGATAGAGAGACGCGGGGGGATAGAGAGACGCGGGGGGATAGAGAGACGCGGGGGGATAGAGAGACGCGGGGGGATATAGAGACGCGGGGGGATATAGAGACACGGGGGGATAGAGAGACACGGGGGGGTAGAGAGACACGGGGTGTAGAGAGACACTCGGGGATAGTGACTCGAGTATAAGCCGAGGGGGCCCTTTTCAGCCTTAAAAAAATGGCTGAAAAACTCGGCTTATACGGTAAGTCTATTAAATATCTTAAATATTATGATATAGTGAATGGGGGGTTCCCTAGTGGTCAGGTTTTGGTGGATGGTGTGGACGATGGTGATCTCTTTGAGTGGCAGGATCCATAGAAAGGAGGCATTTACTGTAAGATGTTCTCACCCACTCACATTCTGTGAGAAAATTTACTGGGGTATTAACGCTTAGGGTTGCCTGGTAGTCCAATGGTTAGGATTCGGTGCTTTCACCGATGCAACCTGGGTTTGATTACAGTCAGGGGAGAAAGAGGTCACACCACCCTAAAGCCATGCAGGGTTGGGCCTGGTCAGTACTGGGATGGGAGACCACCTAGGAATACCAGGAACCGCTTGTTGTGGCCCACTAGAGAAAGAACTGGCAACCCACTCCAGTATCTCTGCCATGAATACCTAGTGCATCGGCATGGTGTGTTCCAGTCAATGAGGTCACAGAGAGACTAAAACGCACACAAACAAAAAAGATCAAATGAAATGGTAAACTTCTTATCTTATAGACTAAAGAACACTGTATAGTGCTGGAACGTGAGCTGGTCCTTTAAGTGGCCACAGTAGAAAACACATTACATGGATGGGTGCTTTTACAGTATTTCATTGAGTATATAAAGATACTAAATGGAGTGACTCCTTTAACCTAAGAAATAGGTTTAAATAAGGAAGGCGGAACGGAAAACTAAATAGTCCATAGCACAGTATGAACATATAGCTGCACATCTGCACAACACATTCACCAGTATTTTATGGCTGCCAGGAGGGTGATTTTCAGTCACTTAAAAAACACTACAATGAATAAAATTTTCGAACACAATGGCTCCAAGGAGATTTCCTTAGGCACGCTGGGAAGTATCCAATATTCAAACGTTATAATTAATTCCAAGTCTCTAAGTAATAGAATTTCAATTCTAAATAAAACACACCCAAAATCCCATTGAGATCGGCTGTAAGGTGGTCAAGGATGTGAATCTGTAACTGTGGATGCAAAGTTCACTAATAAAATAAAAAGGGTTTTAATTGTTCCTTAATTATTTCCTCCATTTCCAGATGATATTCCCACGGTATCTTCCAAGAGATTAACCGCTTCTCTACAAGAAATGAGTAATAATTTCAGAATTAATGGGGCAGTTAAAGCACCACTGGCATTTAGAAGAAAAAGAAAACTTCATGTTAATAATAAGTATACTAACAATATTAGCAGCTGCGTAAGGCTTGTGCGTAAAATAGTTTTTAGAGAAAATCTCAATTTCCGAAAACTGTTTTTGGGTTCAGATTGTTCCATCTTGTTTGGTGTAAGCACTTCCTGTTAGGACGAAACATAAGCTGATGGGCATCTTATCTATTCGTGGAAGCGGAATTGATAGAAGAGTATTTGTTAAATTATTAAAAGTCTTCAGTATTTAACACCTACTCCTTTCCCCACACATGGTCAGAAATGGGCATCTTGTAGAACCGCAATCCCTGCTCCTGCAGAAATGTAAATGCTATGCTGTAGAATGAAAGGTTCCCGGATATCAATTCAATGATTAGCTAATGTTGAAGTATGCTCCATTAAATACACAAGAGAAAAAAAAAAACACTGATATATATATATATATATATATATATATATTTCTGGTGCAAGGTCAGTTCACAGGAAGGTTTCACCATTTTCTCTCCCAAGACTGAGAAACATGGATTTAATGGTAAATAAAAGCCAAAGGTCCATTTAGTCTACTTAACTTAAAAAGTTGTCCTTCAAGGACCTTTGAAAGAGAAAATATGGAAAACAATTAAAGATTTACAACCATTACTAAACTAAGGTGCACAATTAAAATATATATTCCCTAAACCTTCCATCCTTGTATTTAAACAACCACCAAACCTGAAACAAAAACTTGTCAGCAGAAGATTAGCCAATGAACAACTAAATATAAAAAATGGAACTAAACCTTGTAACAAAATACCTATAACATCAAAGGATTGTATACATGCACATCCTCCAATGTGGTTTATATAATACAATGTATACATTGGAAAAACAAGCCGAAAATGGATGCATTTAATAAGAAAGCTCAAGAAGACAATCATTGTACCCCAGTGGGACCCATTTTAGCCAGAATGATCACTCTTCAACACTAAAAATACAGGACTTAATGTGGACTTGGATTTTCTAACACATTATCACAATTTCTTGTGATTTTTTTTCTTATTTTACAATAACAGGCTTGGCATTCTTAAGGAGATGTTTGTCAGGAAGGATATCACTGTGGACTACAGTGCTCTGATTTTTTCATGTATATACTGGTGTATATAGTATGTATATATAGGTTTCCTATACTATGTTGTTTTTATTCCCCCTATATGCATTTACCTGATGATGTCAGATGCTCTCTCCACTCTATCTGCATTGCTGTTTACTTTCAAACTGAGGGTTCCATCTCATGACAGAATTGCTTCAGACTTGATAAAGAGAGGTTAGACCTCTCAAAGGCTCGTCAATATAAATAAGGCTTTTGTCCAATACAAAAGGTATCACAATACACTGCAATAATCATTAGTAATATATATATATATATATATATATATATATATATATATATATATATATATATATATATATATATATGTGATGTCTAATGCGCTTATATAATTAAATCTCAGGATTGTCTTATTCATATCCCAGACACGGCTGAATTCCTTTACAGTGTATGGCTGAGAGGTTTACTTACTGGGAAATGCTGCTCTCACAGCCAAGCGTAGGAAGGCTGTTGATATTCAGAAGGTGAATTGGGGCCAAAAACAGCAAGTGTGGGAGATAATGGACATCCTACTAATATATATGCCTTCTTGGTTATTATAGACCAGGGAACATATTTAAAAACAATTTGAGGGTGGTATGCTATTTGAATACAGTTGTGAATCCTAAATATTTTAACATGTATCTATAAGATTGCACTATTTTATGGCTACTATAGATCGTGGCTGAGTATAATTATTATGTTAGAGCTATGGAATATGTTGGTGCATTACAAATAAAGGATAATAATAATGTTCATGTTAAAAATGCAATACCCCCTTATATTGTGCAAAATTACTTGTGTGAAAATAAAAACATGTTTAAAAGTTTATATATCTGAATAGAAACAGAACCTTTGTCAGAGATTAAGAACCAACAGACACATCTGCAATGCTCAAACACAAGCTTGTGTCTAGACACTGCTCTTCAATAGTTGACTACCACTTGGAGCTGGTAAGATGCTTTGTTGCTAAGGGCAAAATAACAAGTCTTCAGCCATTGTAGAGCATCTACTTGTCTGTTTAGAATCAGGAGCTTAGAATCAGCCATTTCTATCAACTCCTTCAAGTTTTATATATTAAAAGGGATATTGATCCCTGAAATCTACTTCTACTCATCATGTCCCAACTGGGCAGCTGAACAAAAACTGAAGCTTGCCAAATTATCAATTGACCATCCCCAAGACTGGATCCATTGGTGCTCTATGGAATGGAACCCATTGAGGGTGCAGGCTCTCACATTTTGGCATCTTGTGCATTTTCTGTAATATAGGTATCCATACACCTGCAAGTGGAAGATTTGCATTAATGGTTTCCTTATTGCTCACACACAATGCAATTCCTTGAGTTGCAGCCCACCTTTACCACTATAAAATGTCCTTTAGTATTTCAGAATGGATTTTGCCTCAGAATGGATTTTGCCTCTGCGTAGGAGAACCTTTGAGCAACAAGGGTGAATCAGGCAAAGCCTTCACTGCCTTAGAGGAGAAATATGCAGACTCAAATCCCTAATTAGATAACAAAAAGCCCCCCCCCCCCCCAGCAGGATTCCAGTGGTTAACTTTTCTGCTCAGTTGATTAGCTGTGCCTCGGCAGACCTGACTTAAGACTGTTCCTGGAGTATGGATCAGACTGCTTATTTATTGATTGTTTGTAGTTTGTCTGAGCTGGAGAAAGATACACACAGTAAAATAGCAGCCTGATGTTTATGATCATTTGGAGCAGAGTGGAGACCTGGAAATCTGAAGAACTATACCGGACAGTGATTTTTCAGACTATTGGACAGTTTGTTTTGCTCCACCCAGGTTTAGCTGGATGAAAGATGGTTAGTCAGTAAACCAGTTAAGGTGGTGCTTAAGTCGATTCTACTTCTGAACTTTATTGTTGTTTCATTTTTTACTACACCCTCTTGTACGGTGTTCTTCCATCAAAGTGCCAGAAACACACACAAACCCAGAGGAGACTGGTAACTTCATAGACTTTTAAAGTGGCTATGCACAACTCAAACTGAATCAAGGGCACACAGACATTTGTAGATAGCAAGCTCTTCAGCATACAGTCCAGACCGTCCGGTTGCATTATTTTATTGTCGATGTATTTCTCCGTTTTTTTTTGTTTGTTTTTTTACCTTTGTAATCTGCCTACTATACCTTTATAAAAAGTGCTATAGAAAGTGCTCGTGTTCTATAATAGAATATTTTTTTTTGGTGCATGCACAATTTAACTGTTATATAGACTAAAAAAGAATATTCAGACATGTAGCCATCACAGGTAAAAGCTGCAACGTTTTGTCGGGGCTTCTCTAAGAATTATTATAAACCACAATGGGTGGTCTGCCCCTCTAAGAGTATATTTATTTATTCAGTACAGGCCTTATCACATGAACCTGTAAGTATTTCATACCATGCTCTTTATACTACATTTGATAAAGAAAGTTATTAGTTCAAAATGTTTACATGGGATAAAATATTAGGTGTTTTGCTTTCTAAGAGGTGGTTTAAAGACAATGTTTAGACCATTTTAGTTGGCTGTATATGTTATATCTGAAATCCCTCGGTCTTTATCAGTCTATTGTGATATTTGAAAGGTTTCTAGGCAGCGATTGCTTGTAGCTCAAATATTGTGTAATTTTTAATGTGATCGTTTACAGAGATTAATTGCTTTTTTTTTTCTCTATGAAACTCAGGTCTCTATTAAAGTTTGTAGATAGAAAAGTACTTAGCTAAGCCGCAAGCCAGCCAAAAACATTTTATTGTACATATCCAAATATTATTTTATATCACTGCTAGTATTCGCTTCACTGGTAATAACGGTACAACAAATGTCATTTTACTTTCTTCCTGACCCGTAGGAATGTAAGCAGATAATGCAAACAATATACTTGCATATAAAAACGGAGAGTCGGACACAACTGAACGACTAAACATCAACATAGATAGATAGATAGATATTGTTTTGGTAAACTACATCATCACAAAATCTACTCCACAAACTAGGACCAATCAGACCAAGGCAGTAAACTTGAATCTGTGAGTGGGTTCCTGGCTTGTTCATAATCCATCCTGGGCTTTGCTTAAAGTTGTGTTATACAGCAGGCATTTGCTTAAAAGGAGCCATGCTTAAAATAGTATTTGGATTAATGAGCAAAGCCTTTCGTGGGCTCATTTGCATGTCCCTGCCCAGGTTCCAAGAATGCATTGCAATAACTGTATTTCTTGGAATTCTGAACGGGTATTCAATTTTTTTAACTTATTTCATACGTTTTATGTGAAGACAAATGTACTATTTATTTACTGTACTATTATATGGTGGAGGCTTCTATCACTCTTTTACCCACCATAAGTTATATATATATATATATATATTTTTTTTTTATTTATATATATATATATATATATATATATATATATATATATCTACACACATACATACATATGCACACTTCTCAACTTCAGCTACAGTGGTCCTTTTAAAGGGGCAGTAAAGTCCAAATTGTTAGTGAAGGTGAGCAGTGGAGGCAAGCAGGACTTACTACCTTTAGGACCAAAATCAGTACATACACAGTGTGCCTCGCAAAAATCCGACTTTATGGGCCGAACCACGGAAGAGAAAAGACCTAAAAAAACTACAAATATGCCTCAAATTCACTTACACACTCACGTACTGCACAGGGGGAGAGCCAGGGAGCCTGTGTGTGAGGTTGCAAGTTAATTTGAGGCATATATGTTGTTTTTTCACCATCAAAAATCGTCTAAGCGAGGAAAAAAAATGGCTACCGAAGAAACACACCATGGCGAAAACGAGGTCGAAGAACGGAAAACTAGCCTGAAGAACGTAAAACTACCCCGAAGGATGTAAAAAAGAGCGATAAGCAGTAACACTTAACGAAAGCCAGTAACACTTAATTCAAGAAACTAACATTTAACCCAACTCTGTAACACTTAACCCAACCAAACACAGTAACACTTGAGCGCAAGGCCTATAAATTACACAGGGGGAGCCTTGCAATGAGCGCCGTAGGTAATCATTGCAATGCAGGAAAGTTGAGGCTCGTGATGAGCGCCTAAGGTGCACAGAGGGCCCATAGCCTCGCATTGTGTGGCAAAAAGCATTGCCAGGCTTACAATTTTACTCCCGTCATATTTGACGGGCAAGTTCCTAGTATTTTATAATAGATCCCCCCCGTCCCCTCTGCTTGTGTTATGGGTGCCTCGATCTTGGATTGCTAGTCTGCCTGTAGGATAGTTATCCTACTGGTGCTTACTCTTTGATTTAGCTCTTCTATCAAGGGGTTGATATTTCAACAGAACTGAATAGAGATCTCATCTGAATATATGCTTGCAGGTGTCTTATTCTGCTAGGAATATAGGTCTGCTGCAATTAACACAAAAATGTTCTAGTTATTTATTTATTTTACATTTTCTAAAACCATTTTGCTTATTATCAAGCCGATGTCCAAGCGCACTAAACAACACGTAGTCTTGTGAGTCCGGCTCACGTATGTGCGATCCATTACGTGTATTAAGTGCACGCACTGCCCTGAACACTATGCAGACAGAGCATAGGAAATGATATTGTTATTATCGTGGGCAACGGTACAATAGCTAAATACAATTACTGAGCGGAAACCAGATATGCTCCAGAGAACTGTTCTACCCACTTACATCTTTCAGATCTTTGTTATTAGCATTTAGGAATTAAAGCTAAATTCCTTCCAGGACAAATTAATGCAATAAATTTCAGATGATATAATCTTTGAAGATTTTCTTGGACGTCGATTAAGTTACGTAAAATATTCTCTGTTTTCTAACTACGCGCAGGGCAGCTTTCTTTGAAATGCACTGAATTAATGGTAACTTGTCCAGTGGATCGCTACCTTGTCATGGTGAAGGGACTTGTGTAGTTCAACGAAGCTGTGAGCTTTACCATGTAAGGTCAACCAAGATGAGCAGGTCATAGACAAATTGCAATCCACTGGAGAAGGAACTGGCGACCCACTCCAGTATCTTTGCCAATGAAACCGTATGGATAAGCACGTCCAGACACACAGATGCCTGGCGCTCTGCCTCCATATGGTCACCGAGAGTTGGACACGAGAGAAGGACTGAACAACAACAAGCAAAGTACCAATACAAAGTCTAATAAATGCAATTGGAAATCATTAAAAAAGTTATTTAGCAATAGAGAAACAGGTTTGAATTTATTATTTTACTGATTGACAGGTCAGGTGATCCTCCAATGAGATTGGCTGCTACCTAATGACTGGTTTAAAGTGGAAGTTTCCCTGTTTTTACCTTTTTTCTAATCAAACGACTCCTGCTTATATCAGAATCACACATTAAATTGAGTTATTCTGTACACATATTGATTGATTTTTAAAAATTGCTTTCCACACCCCCAGAGCTACCTATACAAGCACCTTGTACTAACCAATAGAAACGCTGCATTCAAGTACGTTTTTTTTAATACAGAGATTCAGAGCAGCCCTGTCTGAGCTGCTCGTGTGTGGTGGGAACAAAAGGCTACATATTCCAAGATGCTTTGCAGCAGAGACTAAATCCCCATACGGCTACAATGATGTAGCTGCCTCTGCTTTGCCACATGAATTATGAATTTTATGCTAATTTAGCTAGAATTTTCAGAAGCATTTCCTCTCAAAGTCAAATGCCAGAAAACTGGAGCAATTTTGCAAACTCATGGGTACGTTTATTAATGTTTATTTTTTTTTCTTTTTATGTAAAAATGTCCTCATAATGCATTCATAATCCAGCAAACTTCCTTTAGCAAATGAATTGTAAGGTACACAGACCGACACCTCCGAAGCCACATGCAAAAGAAAGCCATTAAGCCAGGATGCAACTCATCAATAATGCGGTAATTAGGTGCTGATAGCAAGGTTAGTCTGGTGGGATGATCTCCTGTGACTAAATAACTTCCCATTGCAAATATTTATATTTTACGAGCACTTTACTATCCCACCTTAAAGGAAATCTTTTTGGGTTATATAAATATTTTAACTACGTGACTTATTTAAATGTATCCTTCTCAATATAAATGTAACATTTACATTTAACTTCTAAGAAGCCTCCAGGGTAGCAGATTCCCACCTTCTGGAGCTTCTCTTCTGTTCTTATTCTCTCTTATGTAGGGTGCCATGTTTCACATGTGTGGCTCATGTCCACATGAGAGAGGCTTCACAATACAAGTTTATTGCTGCTGGGTAAAGAAACACATAATTTCACTGCATGCAGCAGACCTTGTCCCGATGGGCGTGGCTTCAGGTCACAGCTGTGAAACATGGTACCCAACATGAGAGAGAACACAAACAATGGGGGGAGGTCAGAATCTGTTACTCTGGGGGGGTCCAAATTGTAAGTGAAATGCAGATTTTATATGGACAATTACAGTGAGGAGGATACATTTTAATTATTATTTAAATCAGTTTTCCCCCCAAATATCAACTATGTATTCACATTTTTTGTATTGATCTTTACTACTAGCAGGTTATGATATCTGGACCACTACAGCTGCTAGAGTAGCATGATTACTCCATGGTGTCTGTACGTGCTCAGCCTGGTCAGTTCAGGTCAGTCTTGAAAACAATCAGGCCAGACCACCACAAAGAATTAGCAATCATTGGCAATAAGAAATATATCAGACTATGCTTGTTGCGGATATAAAAAATGTTAATAATTACAAACTTCCATGTAAACTTACTGTAAAAAAAATATTTTTTAACCAGATTGATAAATCCGGCTGGATTAATCCAAAGCCGGAATCAATATCAACAACCTCAGATGCGTCGAAGTGGAGGCAGTGACATATTTTATTTTCCTCGTATCCAAGATCTAATCAGATGGTGACTGTAGTCATGAAATTAAGCTATGGCAAGCTTGGACAAGCTAGTAAAAAGTAAACATAGATTATACAATATTTGGAAACGTAGTTGTCACATTAAGGTGTGTGTGCGTCGTACAGTCATGTCCGACTCTCCGTGACCTCATGGACCGTAACGCATTATGCTGATCAAGTTGGTACTCAGGGCGGAGTGGGTTGCCAGTTCCTTCTCCAGTGGGCAACAACATACAGCTCCTGGCATTCCTAGGTGGTCTCCCATCCAAGTACTGACCAGGCTTGGCTACAGGGTGCCAAGCCTGGTCAGTACTTGGTTCCCTGACTGGAATTGAACTCAGGTTTCAGTGGTGAAAGCACCAAATCCTAACCACTGGACCACCAAGGAACCCATCATATTAAGGTGTAATACATTAAATAAAACTTGATAGCAAGCTCTTTTACAACAGAGTGTTAGGAAAGTTTCTATATAGTGGGTGGGGAGGCTACTAATTGCCCCGAGCAAACTACTAAAGATCCCAGTTCTAGACTTAGAGGTCATTTGGACTGTTTTTGTTTACAAAACAGTCCAACTGTCTTGTTTGTGCCTAACGAGTTATATGTCATACTCAAGGAAGTCTAGGTACCCTGATGCCTGGCTTAATTAGTAAAGTGCACACAAACCACTTCAACTGATTAATGAGAAAAGCCTAAGGACGGAGAGAGTTTTAGTACAGGAAATGCCATTAGAAAGATTTAACATATATATGTGTTAAATGCAGAGTACATGATGTGCAAGGCTGGGCTGGATGTATCCAAAGCCGGATTCAACATCAACAACCTCAGATGCGCCGATGATACAACTCTAATGGCTGAAAGTGAGGAGGAACTAAAATGATGAGGGTAAAAGAAGAGAGTGCAAAAGCAAATAGACGGGGAAGAAGTGGAGGCAGTGACATATTTTATTTTCCTGGTATCCAAGATCTATTCAGATGGTGACTGTAGTCATGAAATGAAGACGTTTGCATCTAGGGAGGAAAGCTATGGTAAGCTTGGACAAGCTAGTAAAAAGTAAACATATTACAATATCAACAAAGGTCCGCATATTTATATCTATGGTATTCCCAGTAGTAACATACGGGTGTGAGAGCTGGACCATGAAGAAGTCTGAGCGCCATAGAATTGACGCCTTTGAGTCGTGGTGTTTGGAGAAAACTGCTTAGAGTCCCTTGGACTGCAAGAAGATCCAATAAATCAGTACTTGAGAAAATGAAGCCAAACTGTTCACTGGTCATGAAGCTGAAGCTCAGATATTTTGGCCATATTATGAGACGGCAGGATTCCCTAGAAAAGACTCAGATGCTGGGAAAGATTGAAGGCACACAAAGAATGGGACGGCGGAGGTGAAGATGGATAGATGAGGTCATTGAAGCAATGAACATGAACTTGATGCAGCTCAGAGGGGCAGTGACTAAGATATGGACCACAGCATGCCAGGTACATTGAGTCATGGAGAGTCGGACTTGACTGAACGACTAAACAACAACAATGTCTTGCATACAAATATTGAGTCATGGAGCTTTATAGAGAAATAATCTGCTTTATCTAAACCAATGATTCCCAACCCTTTCCTCAAGAACCCCCAGACAGGAAATGACTTAGGTTTAACACTCAACAGGCTGTGAAACTTCAAATTACCTCACCTGTATTCACAGGAATGTCTGGGTGTCCTTAAAGAGAGCATTGGGAATCATAGCTCAAGACTGACTGCAGATGACCGTCCTAAATTACACTTTGTTTGTGGAAGTGTTGCAAAACTGCATTTATATATTTTTTTAGCTTTCCTACCACTTCTTTTCAAGCATCATTTTTTTTAGAAACAGAATGGGTTATGTCCATTGTAGTTGTTCAGTCCTTTAATTGCGTCCGATGCTCAGCGACCATATGGACCTCAGCATGCCAGGCACATGTGTGCTTATGCATATGGTTTTCCAGGCAAAGTTACCGGAGTGGGTTGCCAGTTCCTTCTCCAGTGGACCAAAATATATCCAACCTCTCTGCTATGACTTGCCCATCTTGGGTAACCCTACATGGTTTAGCGACTTATTGAGGTACACAAGCCCCTTCACCACGACAAGGTAGCGATCCAGAGGGGTCATGTCCAAAGAACTAACATATTATGGTCAGTTGGTTCTCTGATTGAGCGCCTCTAATTTTTTTTTGTTTATTCAAAGGAACCTTGGGCTTAGATTCTCTAAGGGTGGCAAGCGACTCTAGACATGGACGCTTAACTCATTGTGCCTTAGGGAGTTCAGCTACAACCAACTGACAAGGCCCAATGGAGGTCGAAACGTATGTCAAGGGGTTTGCCGTTTCTTCTGTTAAGGGTATATTAACCAAACTTCTAATTTGTTTGTTTTTTAAGTTAAAAGGTGTAAACATGGTTTTCCTAGGCCCATTTAAATTCCACAATTCTCCTCCATTCTCACGATTGTCAAGATCCAAAATGCCTATTTTTTATATACAGCCAAACACATATTTACATATATGACATTAAAAGGAGCGTAGGAAGGTAGTTTGCATATTATAGGAGATCAACCCCAATACATCCAGCCTGTGAATGACCACTTGTATTCTTTGTTTTTTTAAACATGCCCTTAAACCCCCTATCCAATCAGAAGCAGTTTTTCAGTCTCTTTTATGAATTGACATTTTTTGCTGCATGACCGAAATTTCCAAATGACCAGTCTACAGTTTCACAGACAGGATGAACTGCACCATATAACATATGAGCCATCTAAATCAATGACATACTAAATCAGTTTGAGAAAACACCCTATACCCATTAGTACGGATATATTAGATGGTAACAAATGTCTTTAAACTTCTGTATGTTAAGTGAGAACATTATAGCCTAGAGCAATGGTGTGAACTACAAGTCTTGCATGACCATGAATAGCCATTTTTCATGGAGCCAAAGCAGTATATTAATCAAGTGAGTCATACACAGAAATGTCTTAATTCTTGGCAAATTTGCTCTTCTGCTTTCTAAAGTATAATAAAAACATGCCAATGTAAAGTAAATAACAGAATAAGGCTCAAGTGGCAATGCGTATCATACAAAATGATACTTTAAAAACAAGAGCCAGATCAATAGTAATATTCCCATTATCAAAAAAGATTAAACATCAGATTCTCAGTCTTCAGCAACCTTGCTTATCTGCAACTTGCCATTGAGTAAATCTAAAATGCTTTTGGATAGATAGATCGATAGATCGATAGATAGATAGATAGATAGATAGATAGATAGATAGAAGAGCCTTTAATAATACCTTTAACAATACAGAATACTAATCATGCTAAAGCATCTCAGTGGCCTTATCGGAGTGGAGACAAGTAGTTTTGCTGGGGGCTGCTAAGCTAATGTTTGAAAGAAAGTTTAAAATGTAATCACATTTTTGTTCAATCAATGAATAGAAATGTTATTAAGGCTCCATGGCCAATTAAAAGATATAGCCCCTATTGCTAGGGCATTTCTAGTGGTCCTTCAGTGCGTGTGTGTTCAGTCGTGTCAGACTCTCTGTGACCATATATACATAAAGTTTCCTTGGCAAAGATACCGGAGCAGGTTGCCAATTCCTTCTCAGTGGACCGTGGATTATCTTAACTCTCTGCTATGACCTGCCCATCTTGGGTGACCGTACATGGTAGAACTCACAGCTTCATTAAGGTACGATAAGGCAGAGATCCAGCAGGGGTGGTCCTTCGACTATGAATCAATTTAATAGGATTTCCCCTAGAAAACTAATGAAAAATACAATTTCCATAAAGTATCAGCTGCTTTCCAATAATAATCAAAATGAGTCCAAGTTTCATGTGATGAAGAGGCAAACAGTGCTAGAAAATAAATCTCCCTGTTGATCAACCACTTGGAAAAAGTTTCCATGAAGCCTGCGTCAAAGAAGCAGCATTCTGCGCCAAAAGATCATGATATTGACGTCAAACGTCTTTGTTGTGTAAGTGTTCAGTTCACAGGCTCCTCCACCTCTTACTACTCTGAAGGCATTCAGATGTTTCTAGAAGGTGTTTTAAGGATGTTGCAAAATGAAGAACCATCATGATTATAATGGGCATTATTATAATGGCCATTTCAACTGTGGGATTGAGGTGTCATATTGACGATGTTTTTATATATTACTAGGCTATAAGGGAATTAAAAATAGTAGCGGAGTCCAGGCTAATTAAGAAAAAGATTT
Organism: Discoglossus pictus; assembly: GCA_027410445.1. Lineage (NCBI taxonomy): Eukaryota > Metazoa > Chordata > Amphibia > Anura > Alytidae > Discoglossus > Discoglossus pictus. The sequence continues at coordinate 529,365,970 of CM050163.1, forward strand.
GGTATGGGTTATAGCAGAAACGCCTTGGAGAAACATTGGCAAACTACTTCAGGTTGCAGTGATCCTGTTATGGAACCAAGGGATCTTGGGTTGAACCATGGCCAGTGATGGTTCCCTTTTCATGGTCGGCCTGGGGAACTGCTCATTTTTCATTTTAGTAAAGGGACATTTCCAGAAACAGTGTTTGTGTTACTCAATAGTGTCCGTGACCTCATGGACCACAACACACCATGCTGATCCATTTGGTATTCATAGCAGAGATACTGGAGTATGTAGCCAGTTCCTTCTCCAGTGGGCCACAGGATACAGCTCCTGGTATTCCTAGGTGATTTCCCATCCAATTACTGACTAGGCCCAACCCTGCATGGCTTCAGGGTGGTGTGACCTCTTGGTTCCCTGACTGAAATCAAACCCAGGTTGGCATGGGTGGACCATCAGGGAACCCATCCAGAAACAGTACACAGGTGTATTGGGATAAAACAGACAGACTCAAGATGCTGGTACACTGCTATGGAACACTACAGGTGCTGTCAATGAGGTCTCAACCATATTACTCGAAACCTATTGAAGCATCAATGTGGTTTAAAAAGCTATACATTAGATGGAAGTCTTTAGATGAAGTCCCTTATTTAGGTCTCCTTCACTACATACGCCTCTATCCTCTACCCTTCTGAATGCCATTGTATTAAAAAAAATGTGTATTGATCCATTCCCAAATTATGAGTCCAAACCTTTGCATGATCTCCGAAACTATGGGCCATGCTCTATTAGGTGCTCGAACAAACAAATTAGTTTTTCTTATAAATGTTTAGATGTATTATATTGACTCCAGCTCGCAAATTCCTGATTTCAGGGGTCGTGATCACATGATCTGACAATATTTAAGCAAGCCAGTAATTTACTTGTTAGACACAGGAAATAGTAAATGAGACCCGCCATCAGTAAAACATGGAAGTTATACATAACCTGCAATCAGAGGCTACAAATCGATTAGTTCCAATAAGTAATATTTGCCGATCTGGCCCGCAATCAAACTATCCAGTACTCTATAAAATGCATTAGATCATCTGTTCTAGTCCATGTGGGTTTCCTGACATGTATTAACCCCATGAGTCCCAGGATCGATATTACTCAGAAATAACATTTAAAAATAATATTTTTAAACTGTATATCTGTGGTTTTTAGACTGTTGTGCAGTTAATTCTAATGTGTTTCCATGCCTTCCCATGCTTTTAAAGTACAGTAATGTGTATTTACTTGCTGTTACAGCTCTAATAGGTGTTTGAAAAAAGCCCTTGTGAGTTCTATTTAGTACCTGTAATATTTTGATAAAAATTTATATTTTTTTCAGTTGCAGGCTAGAGCTACGGGTCTAATAGAATATCAATTTTGTGTAACTTTAATTATTTAACGATCGTAATATTGGAGCTGTGCTACAATGGAGTTCTAAGGCTGATTTTGCGTCTTTGGCTGCTCGTAGTGATTTTGGGCACGGAACTTGTTATCGGATAGTTAATAGAAATGTGGCAATATTAAGAGTAGTTTTAAGTGTGTATAATTGTGATTAATTTGGCCAATACAATAGGGCTTTATATTTGCAATTTGGCTCATTTTGTTTTATAATTGAATTGGAATATTGCATTTGCTTACACACAGAATTGTCTGTAATTATACCTGACCCTTTGTGACACATGAAAGAGTAGATGTCAGGAATCGTACTACACAAATCCAAATTGGCATACTGGAGAAAAAATCTAATAAAACAAATAAATAGCCAGAAGGAAAACAATATTTCATAAGTGATTATATTTACTCTTACTTTTTTAGGCTAAGTCTAAGCCAAGAAGGCTGTTTTAAAATGAGTTCATAGCCACAAGAAAAAGAAGACCCAAACCACTCTTACCTTGAGGAGGCCTAAAACCTTAAGGCTGAGGAGACAACCCAAATACCCAAGGAAGAGTGCTCCCACAAGGAACAAGCTTGACCATTATGCCATTATTAATATTCCTTCGGACAACTGACTCAGGCATAAAGAAGATTGAGGACTTAAGACTCAGTAAAGACATATGATCAGCAAATAAAGAGCACAAAACAAAAGTGAGGGCATCATCACTAGTGGAACCACCATCCACCATAGTCATCTACTGCATTTTTCTGACATGTTATCCTACAGCACAATGTAATAAATAATTTTAATAGTATTATATATTATTAATATCACGCACCAAGGCTTTACACAGTTATGTACAAGAGAAGAAACACTGAATATATTGAGCGTATTAGACATGTTGGTACAGAAGAAGTAGAGGTCCCTGCACCAGAGAGCTTACATTCTAAATGTTTTGCACTTTATTATAACTTCTGATCTAATCTTATCAAGAGTCACAACTGAGGTTGTGCCATGTAACTAAATATATAGAATATATAATTAAATATATAGTCATTTCTATTTCCTCTAAGATAAGCCCCATCAAAAGTGGGTAAGATTCCACAAAATATTTTGCAATATACAACAGTAGATCATTTAATTTATCATATATACACACACACAAAAAAATACTTAATCATCACAATCAAACAATCATAATGACGTATACAGAGATCCACTAGCCTGGATTATAACATCTAGAATTTAAATTTATGAAGAAATAACAATCTATAAAACAAAATCCCAATACATCAATACAGGACCCTGGAGCAGGATATAAATGATGATCAAAAAATAATAATCTGGCACAAGAGCTAGTCATCGGGAAAGAGAATATAATATTTGGCAATACAGTAATAAAATATAAAACAATGTAATGCATTTTAAAGGACCACTGTGATCAAATATTTAGAATATATTATATATTATATATTAAAGTTTCTATCCACACAATGTTAATTTGGGATCTAAAAACATCAGAGCTTTCAGTAGCAGGAATAGAAAGTTTATGAAATTACAAAGACAAACCCTCATCAGATTATAACAGACAGAACTAGTTGATAACAAAAAAGCATACCTGCAGTAAAGAATAATTCAGTATAAATGATAAAAATGTAAAATGATAAAAATGTAAAAGCTATGTTTATGTTTTTTTTTTTTGCTTTTGATATAAGACAAATTTGCATTTAAGAATTATTCAACATACACTGATACCAGTGGGACCAACTTGCAGTGTAAGTGACAAAGATACATAGTAGTTACATAGTAATTGAGGTTGAGAAAAGACTTTTGGCCCATCAAGTTCAACCTTTTAATATCTCTTCTGATCTGCAATATGCAAATTAGTTGTTAATTGATTTAAAGGAAGGCAAACAAAAAAAAAACTGTGAAACTTTACCAATCGTCTCAAAAGGGAAAAAAATGAATTCCTTTCTGACCCCAGATACTGGCAATCAGATTCCTCTCTGGATCAATGCTCCCTCTCTAACTAACCAGGATAAGCCGGAATGCCCTTTTTAATTAAATATCCAATCCCTTTTTAAATTTATCTATCGAATCCGCTGACACCACTTCCCTTGGTAGAGAATTCCACAGAGTAGCCACCATTAATGTGTAGAACCCTTTTCTTTCTTTAAGGTGGAATCTTTTTACTTCTAACCTCAAGGTATGTCCTCTTGTCAGTTGAAAACCTCTTGGCGCAAAAAGCTCCCTTGACAAATCTTTATACTGACCCTGGATGTATTTATATAAAGGCAATCTTATCTCCTCTTAGACGCCTTTTTTCTAGAGAAAATATGTTTAATTTGGTTAGTCTTTCTTCATAACTTAGCCCCTTCATTCCCCTTATTAGTTTTGTAGCCCTTCTCTGTTTTTTTTCCAGTTCTAAAAAGTCCTTTTTATGAACGGGTGCCCAATATTGTACTCCCTTGCTTCTATACCCTTCTTAATACATGCTAATAGTTAATTTGCCTTTGCAGCTGCTGCTTGGCATTGAGAAGTGTTACGTAGGTGGTTGTCCACAAGCACTCCCAAATCACTTACAATATCAGATACCCCTAGATTTGCTTCATTAAGTTTGTAGATTGCATGGTTATTTCTCCTTCGCTAATGCATAACCTTACATTTATTCGTATTAAATCTCATCTGCCATTTAATTGCCCAATTCTCTAATTTATGTAAATCCCTTTGAAGGGAAATTACATAATTTTCTGATTTAATTACCTTGCACAACTTCGTGTCATCAGGAAAAATGGAGACATTACTTGCCAATCCTTCTTCTAAGTCGTTAAAAAAATTGTTAAAAATGAGAGGACCTAATACTGAACCCTGAGGAACCCCACTTACCATATTAGTCCAATCCGAGTATGTTCCATTTACAACAACCCTTTGTTTCCTGTCTTTTAGCCAGTTATTTGGTGAAGGTAGAGTAGCCCCATTATGGTGCAGTGTCCTAACCACTGGTACCTCCCTTGTATATACAGAAGAAAAGAACCTATTTAGCTCATCTGCCTAGAAGTAGGTGGCTTATTGTACCAGTGTACTCATAACTAAAAATTACATTATACTCTTATTTCTCCACACCTTTTATTGAAGGATAGTGATCACATGAAGCCATTTATTATCACATAGTTATTTGGTTACTTTTTTAAATCACAATGATAACAGAAATCACCCAAATGGTCTTGATCAAAAGCTTACATACCCTTGAATGTTTGGCCTTGTTACACACCACTTACAATATGCCCGACAACACCTTGACACGCCTCACAGCTTCTGGCACACTGTAATTTGGAGTGACAAGACCAAAATAGAGCTTTATGGTCACAACCATAAGTGCTAGGTTTGGAAAGGGGTCAACAAGGCCTATAGTGAAAAGAATACCATCCCCACTGTGAAGCATGGAGGTGGCTCACTGATGATTGGAGGGGGGGGGGGGGAGCTCTAAAGGCACAGGGAATCTTGTGACAACTGATGGCAAGATGAATGCAGCATGTTATCAGAAAATACTGGCAGACAATTTGCATTCTTCTGCACGAAGACTGCGCATGGGAAGCTCTTGGACTTTCCAGCATGACAATGACCCTAAGCACAAGGCCAAGTTGACCCTCCAGTGGTTAATATCATCGAGCTACTCTGGGGAGATCTCAAACGTGCTGTTCATGCAAGATGACCAGAGACCTGGGGTATTTTGCCAAGACGAATGGGCAGCTATACCACCTGCAAGATTTAGGGGCCTCATAGACAACTATTACAAAAGACTGGACACTGTCATTGATGCTAAAGGGGGAAATACACAGTATTAAGAACTAAGGGTATGCAAACGTTTGATCAAGACCATTTGGGTGATATTGGTTATCATTAGGATTTAAAAAGGAGTCAAACAAGTATGTGATAATTAATGGCTTCATATGATCACTATCCTTTAATGAAATCATTTTTATTTGCAGGATCAGTCATATTTTCAAAATAAAATGCCAAAATGCCACAATTTCTACCAGGGTAAGCAAGCTTGTGAGCATAACTGTATATATATATATATATATATATATATATATATATATATATATATATATATATATATATATATATATATATATATATATATATATATATATTAGTACAAATAAGGAATAGTACATTAGTGATTCTATTTGAATGTCTAAAAATAAGTTGATGAAAACTTATTTCCTGCTCAAATTTCTCAGAAATACAGTATATGCACTGCAGTCTGGGAAAACTGGGCGGGACATGCAAATGAGGCCACATAATGTACCATCACTCTGTCAACCCAATCCGTTTTATATATTGACTAAAAAGTACATTTGTGTTCACATTTAAATGTCTAAAACAAGTTAAAACAACTAAATCCATAGACATACATTTATTACACTGCATTCTGGGAACCTTGGCAGGGACATGCAAATGCGCCCACAAAGGCTTCGCTCTTGCAATCCATAACCATTTCAAACATGGCTTCCCCTAAGTATGTGCCTGCTGCATCACACAGCTTTGAACAAAGCTAAGGTTGGATTATACACAACAACGAGACAGGGTGAGAGGTGGATAGATCAGATATACTAATGCCTTGTTTATTGGCATATACTCACTGGGCAACATACAGACCAGTGTTTAGATTAGGTTTACTGCTCGTGATCTCACCAGAGGTGGGGGAAATAGAGCATTTTCATAGTTTAAATCCTCTCACAGTCTCACTTAGATATGAAGGAATAAGATAAGGCAAGTAAAAATCTGCCCTCTATAAATCTTCCTCATACACCAACCTGACACTTTGACTTCAAAATGAAGTAAAGAAGGTTTCAGGTATTTCCTTTTACATTCCAGAGTTTGTAATCAATGACCAATGTTCCTTAGCTCCGTTGTTGACAGGGAAATCAATTTGTCCGAAAGTGTTTTTGGAAATGACAGGATAACATTATCTTAAACAGCCTTATAAAATGTAGATGTCACTTTTAAACGAACGAGAATTATTTATAACCATTTTTTTAATTGACTATATTTAGAAGTAAATAACGAACGATTTACTGCAAACAGAGAATTCATTGTTTTGTAGTTTAAAACTTCCAGGAAATGTTAAGGTGCAATAAAGGTTTAGCAGGGCCTCCTCCCGCCATTAAGATACCAGCGGAGATACAATATGGAGATTGATGACTGCCAAACCTGTTGGGATCAAAGAGGAACACTAATGGGAGAGTAAAGAGGGCCCCGGTAAGAGGAGAAACGCACTTACAATCAAAGTAGAACAAACTAATGTGTGTGAGAAGGTATCAGAAGTGGTCCTGCATGGGGAAGCAGAAAAGCTCCGTTCAATGGTTCCCCAAGGGAAGAGATCTAAGATGGAGATTAGAGAAGGCTGTAAATAGCTTAACGTCTCATGGGATTTAGATAAAGTACCACCCTGATAAATATCTCTCGTTGTGGTAACATTAAACAGCATCCTCCATTAAACTGTTTTGCCTAATTAAGGGCTCATGAGGTAATTGAGACGAGTGAGGGTCTTTATTGCTTCCCATCCTGTGCCTCATTTCTGCCATATAATATCACAGCACCTGACTTAATGCACAGGAATTACAAAAAAACACACAGAAAGCCTTAGTAGGTCTGGATAAAAGGGCTATAAATGGGTTACCTCCCACAAATTCTTCCTTGGATCTCATGGTCACTTTGCCGCCATCTTGTTACCCAATACATAAATACATATTTACAGTTCAGCCTCAAAACACATTGCATTTATATGAAAGCGTTCACTAATAGAAGTTCAAATATATGTATATACTGTGACATTTATAGCTATTCAACCTCTATGATAGATAAGCTGAGCTGTCAAAGGACATTAATTAATGGAACTGCATTATCTTGAACTGGCTCTTTATCTTTCGATCAATACTATTTTTTATGGGGAACAATACAGGAACAACTGGTAGAAGTACTCATTCAAGTTATTATTATTATTATCTTTTATTTGTAATGCACCAACATATTCTGTAGTGCTGTACAAAGGTTAAAAATAGGGCAAAATACAGTAATAACAAATTAAAAGACTGGAGGGTCCGGTTTTGAGGTTAGAATCTTATGTAGAAAGTGATTTTTCCCAAAGCACCCTACAAGATTGGAAACTCGCCACTTACAATCTAAAGGGAATGGAAAAGGCAGAAAACCTTGGCCAGAAGACAGATAAGGGTTAGGATAGATCAGAGAGAAAGTGTGAATTTACTTAAGTAGGAGAGGGGTTGTAGGGATCAGTCATAGCATAGGATGTGATCTTCATCTAGTGGTCAGATAATATAACCTGCAAATGGGAATGTCAGTAATTCGAAGTTTTACAAAGCTGCAACAATGTTGTGGGTGTATGTGGGGGAGGGTGGGAGGGTAGTGGTTGGATGCCAATCAGATGAGTTTGTGTGGCCAGCCACAAACTTGGTCCCATTAGGGAAGGGTGTGTATGGCCACTGAATTGGTGAATCCCAACTTTGATTCTATTAGGTGTATGGGGTGTTCCTGCTTAAAACAATTTATTTTATAATAAATATATACAACCTTATTTAATAGCGATTCGCCCAATTGAATAGGGCTCTACATAAGCACACAGCATATTTGTTTTACGCTAGTGAAGACCTTGCTTTTGGATAGAAGTTCACGAACTAAAAAATTCTGTAAAGAATATGCTATGTGCTATAGAGCCCTATTCAATTGGCCGAATCACAATTTAATAAGGCTGATAATATCTAAAAATGTTGGTTATCTACAAGATACGCTCGATGACGCATTCAGAATGTTAAGCTCGATCTTTCCCTTTAATGTTTCTTTTATAACAAAATCATTTGAAAAATAAAAGTACACACTTCCATGTGATTCGCTAACTTATAAAGATGGAGGATAGGACCTACTGGATTTAATATGATCACATTGCGAAGCTTGGAATAGGGAGAGGACATATGTCATAAAGCTGCCAGATCGTGTTTTTATACTCAGAAATAGTGGGTTAAATAAAAGTGCTGAGTGTATAAGACTCGTGTTAGATAGTTTTTTGAATCAGTTATTGGAAATATTTATGCCGACCAGTTGAATGCCAATAGCTCTTAGTAATCTACATTTCCAACTACCACCTTGGCAGCTTATGTGCTTCAAAAAATCAGGAGGGGTTTCCAAGCTACTACAAACAATACATACGATATGTGCTCCTTCTACTTACAAGTTTAAACATTTAAATATAAGAATTTAATGCAGAGAAAGTTATCTAAAATAGTGGTTCTCTAAATGTTTAATGTGGGAACAGGCTGATGACCTTCGGGGACCACCTTTCAGATCTAGTGCCTTTTATAACAGGGCGATACTACACGTGACACAGTAAATTGTCATCTAGTTTTGCGCTCATTTGAATAAAGTATATTTTAACTGCAGCTAAATTCCTCAAAATGCTATCTATAACTGAATTACGGATTAAAGTTTCATTCTAGCCTCGTCTTTTTTTGTTCTGAGGATCAGCAGATAAGTTTCTACAGATAATGTGCAGACATGATGGACCTTTTGGTTATCTGCCACCCAAATCTATATTATAAATCAATATTATCATCTTAAATATAATCTCAAAATAATCCTCTAAATTATGTATTACCATAAAGAAATAAAAAATGCAACTTATTTTATCAATGAAGATTCTCTAAAAATCAAAGAACAATTTAGGTTTTAACGAATATAATACTTAATCTATATATATGAACCAGTAACAAAAAGAGAATATTTATTTGTAATGCATGATATTTATGTGGAGATAAAGCATCTGAAAATCTTTATATACAATTCATATACAAGCAATACATTAAACCTCCTTGTACCTGATGTGTAGTAAGCGAGTCACATATACAGTTTTCAGTGTGGGGAACGCTTACGATGTTGGTCACACTTTGCGATCCTCGCAAAACTAGGCGAACAGTTGAGGCACGTGGGACTTAGGCAACAAGCAGTTTCACGCCACTGCAAGGGTCGCAACTGCGAGCCAAGCTCGTAACTCTAAAAAGCCATAAAACAAATAATTTAATAAAAATAATACGCACTCAACCACAACACAGGGTGAGAGCCAGGAAGCTTGGGAGTGAGGTTGCAAGCAAATTTGAACCATATTTGTTTTTTTTTTCTGTCAATCCAAAAATGGCGGACAAAAAACTTAAAAATTTTGGAACTGGATGAAAAGAAGGCTGAGCAAAGCCAGGCACACGGGACTTAGAAAATACACGACGAAAATGACAGTAGCGCTTACAACGCGGGACTTTGAAAATAAAACCAACGGCAGTCAGCGCGCGTCACGGAAACAATCAGCAGACACACAGAGGAGAAAGACACAGGAAGGAACACTAAACTTGCAGGTTAACAAAACCTGCAAAGAGTGGCACAACAACAATAATAATAATAATAAACAGTTTTAAGAATAAGGAATGTCCGTCAATACATTTATCCAGACCAAATTAGGCTAGAAGACAGGGGCCCTCATTCAATTGCAATGTTGCCAATTGAATTAGGGTGTAAATAAGCACATCACATGTATTTTTTAAAGAAGTTTTTAGTTATTAAGCATCTATCCAAAAGCACGGTTTTCACAAACTAAAAACTTCTTGAAAAAATATATATTATGTGCTTATTTAGAGCCGTATTCAATTTGCAAAATCGCAATTGAATGAGGGCCAGGGTAATTGGTTGGTTTGCCTGTGTAGATTCATTTTATATTGCCATTATATTTTCTAGAAGTAGCACAAAGTGAAGTAAAGAACCACTGTGGTCACATATTTTAAGATATACTATTTTGAACAGTTATATCTGAAAATATGCAAAATGTCTTTAGACAGCTTCTAATACAGTAGACTCTCAGTTATTCGGCACCCATGGGGATTGGTAGATGCCGGATAAATGTAGGTTCTGGTTGCGTGTTTTATATATCAAAGATGCCTAGATTAGCTGCACATAGGATGCTCTGCTAATAATATTTGTCAGTGAGGGCTGTTCTAGCAGCAGCAGCTTTCACTCCTCACTTACACACAGGTACGTTCGGCTGGATGGTGCGGTGCTGAACCCGGGGAATCTAACGCCAACACTGCCCAGGCTCAGTCACTCATGTCTACTTACAGGTAACATTGAATTGTAGAGACGTACAATGGAAGACATCTAGGTGCCTTGTGGGATGACAACATGGCCCCTGGCATTTGTTGAGCCCTGTAAATTGTATTTTTTATTTAAAGTACAGTACTAAAAAAAATTCTGGATGCTTGAGTTCCGATTAATTGAGAGTCTACTGTATATATTAGCTTTTTTATGCAATTATACTGCATGATCCTGCAACTGAGCAGGAAGGAAACTTTGAATAAACAAAAAGTGTTTATCTCCCCAGTGACATATACAATGGAGAAAACAACAGACAAAATCAGTTAATAAAAGAAAACGGAGCCCTGCAGTAATGAATAATTAGGGAGAACACATAAAAATGTAAAGGCTGTACTCTTTTATTTATTCTCCACAATAAAAAAAAACTTGCCCATCATCACGTTTAGTTATGGAATAAAACATAAAGTGACCCTTTAACTCTTTTCCAGCAGATAGAACACCAAACCTCTTCTGTATACTGTATTAAAAAGTATGTTTTCTCTATTTTTGGCACAAAATATAACCTAGTCAAGTATTTTTGCTTCATTTACTTTTGGCAGATAGATTGTAAATATCCCATAATGGCTCATAACTCAATAATACTGAGGCCCACACAGCCAATTGGCAGGGGCTTCTGTGGCTCTTTGATATCTCTTTATCCCGGGTCAGCTTAATGCTATTTCTATGTCATTTTAAAAATAAAATTATAAGAACATAGAGATAAGTAAATGCCAAAAGTCCCTCAAAAAGCTTTTTGCAGAACAACAAAGGAGATGTAATTAGCTCTGAAAATGTTCAGTAATTTTAGATGTGTCTCCGATATATATAAAGCTATTTGTAAAATAGAAAGCAACGTCTATGATATCTATAATTAAATGCTTAAAAGTGCAAAATTATGCAAACTCCAAGATAAAATATACTAGGGCCAATACAGAGGAACCAAATATTGGTAAGGCAAACGATAGGTAGTAATAACTATTCAAAAATACTTTTTTATCTTATCTATGTAATTTTATCTTATCTATGAAATTATTGTTACTATTTGCTGATTGGAGGCCTGCATAAATAGTTTCTAGTCGAATGTGATTGCTAAAAAGAATTTGAGAATGTGTATCCCCCAATGAATAATTAGCAATGATTATCTATGATTACCCCCTTCTGGATCACTACTTTGTTGTGGTAAAGGGGCTTGTGTACCTCAGTGAAGCTGTGAGATATAACATGTAGGGTGGCCCAAGATGGGCAAATCCTAGTCAGACAAATAGCGGTCCACTGGAGAATGTACGGTAATCCACTCCAGTTTCTTTGCCAAGTACACCTTTTGGTTAAGCACAACCAGAGACATAATTGTGCCTGGCGTGCCAAGGAACATAGGGTCATGGAGAACAACACATTTACGATTATACTAGTCAATGCTAAAATTCTCCCTGGCGTCTGCATGTACTCAAGATTGTTTTAGCTGTAGCATTTAAGGTGAAACAATGCATGCAGACCCCCATACAGTAAACAGCAATTATGATGCCTGTATTTATATAAGTTTTAATGTAGATAGACACGTTTCTGTGTGTTATGTCTATCCCAGTAACTGAAGAGTCAAATATGAGTCTTGCCAAATCCTGCTATAATACCATGTCTTATTATTCTAACAAAGTGATCCTAAATTTGCATACAAAAAATTTTTGTTTAAATGGAGTAAAACAAGAATAAGAGGTTTTGATTTGTTCAAAGGTGGAAGATTTATGGCCAACACATGAAAGTACATTTTTATGGAAGGCATAGTATATAAATGAAACCTGGGATACTCTTAAGACTATTCTAGGGATTTATTAAGTAAATCACGCAGGTGTGGAATAGGTAGACGATATTGGCCTGTCTACTCAAACTACTACTATAAACCTCACATTTATAATCAATGAAAGCCAATTATTTAAGGATAACAAAACCTATATGTGTAAACATTTTAATTTGTACTAAGAATAGTTCTGAGGATTCATCTCTTTTTATACCAATCTAAGGAGTTGTAAACACACAAAAATTCTTTAGACAATCATTAAGTCTTTAACGTGGAAACAACCTCTTCCTGGTCATTATGAGAGGAGCAGACAAGTAAGTTATTTCATTGCAGATTCGACCCAATTAATAGGAATTGTAAGAAAACTATTCATAAACTCATGAAAGGCCTCAGCAATCAGACCGTAGAAGCAGTTGATCCTTGTGAAAAAGGTCAATAAGCTCTATATTAGACATATGTGTCCAGGAAGCTGCAGATGTGACCTCTGCCTTTGGCCCAGAAGGTGTCAAGACACATGAAATATCCCCAAATGAAAAACACCCAAGATTTCTATATTATTCAGTGGTGACAGTTATATATGTTGTCCGGGAAATTTATACCTAGTTGCAAACATGAATTTGGAAAGATGCTATAAATATGCAGGTTGCATGACTTGCACATTGGATGAAGAATAATAAAAAGAGACTTAATGAACCATTAATTAAATATGTTTGAGACCGTACTAAATATGGTCATACTTTCCAGCTGTCTCTTTGGAGAGACTGTACAATGTTCATTTAAGGAACCATGAAGTCATAAAAATATTAGTCTAATAAGAGGTCACTTCATAACAGTTTCTCGTATTAAAACATTACTAAAATAAAGTGATAACATTATTTACTCATGTCAGCTTATTGTTTTCCACAGTGGGTGCCGCCATTTTGCTATTAACATTATCTCTTGATAGCAAGACCTCCATCTTGCTAATTTATCTGCAACAGGAGCCCAGATGAGTGCAGTCCCCTATATTTCACTTGCCCGTACAATGTCATCTAATACATTGCAGTCACTGGTGGGCGCGTGACATATACGGTGGGCAAGAGCAACATTGGTTAGATGGAAGTCTTAACTTCAGTGACCTTTTTAGTGCCTTTCCATCTTTCTTTTTCAGGATCCTCTCCAGCTATTTTCTCTAAGAACACATAGTAAGAGAAGATATAGCAGAAGTGTGTCTAGAACTTAATATGTAGTTGAGCATTATACATATACATAGGTCTAACAATTACATCTATTTTTAAAATGATATGTCCTTTGGTCAGTTGATATTTTGAGAGGAATGTATAATTATAGTTATCATGAGATACACATCTTCTTCTGTTAATTTAAGATATTTAAAGAGTCAGTGTGCACACTTTTCCTGTTAAACCCATTTCTAGTCCACCATTAACATTGGGTCAGATTCAGTGGTTTTAAGAATTGCAGCCAGCATGCAAGTAGATAAGACTGGGATATTCATATAATTAAACTACTGAATGGTTTCCCACAACTTTCAGTTGCCTATTTGGGACTTTACAATGAACCAAAGAGTGTTTATCTATTACATAAAAGGAATCCATGACACCATGACCATTCTTTAAAATGGGGTCAGAAGAAAAGTTTACTTAGATTGCTTGTCTAGGAACAGCTTGAGGAGGTATAATGACCAAGATAACACCCTGCTTGTTTAATTTAAGATCAAACTCAATGAGGTCTCGATGGTCACTTTTTAAGTGCAGATGTGTTTATTTCTTCTTGATTGACTTCAAGCTTCCCATGAAAGGCACACATTGTAAACAGTAGTAAAATGCTGCAGGGAGGTGAAAAGGAAGAAACGGCAACACAATTAAATGCTAAGTGGAGAGGAGGAGACCAAAGGGGAAGACAAGAAGAGATTCAGGTGGTCCACTGAATTACTGTTACCAACCATTATGAAATGAGAATGAGTGCTGAAGTGCTGATATTCTACGTTTCAATGTATATACGTGTAATAGCCACAGCACAAACCATTTAAAGTAACAGGAAATATTTTAGTGCAAACACCTTAGAAACTTGCAAGTGCTCCATGGTACTATGTGTATTAGGAACCACTTTCTTAAAATAAATATATCTAAAAAACATTTTAACACATTGCAAAAGAATGGAGGGCCCTGTGTTTGAGCATGGAATCTAAGGTAAGTGCTTTTCCCAGAGCACCTTACAAGATGGAAAACCCACAAACTTACAATTTAAAGGGTTTGGGTGAGGTACAGTGGGGTGATAGATACATTGTGCATATTAAAGCCGAAAGCGATAGATTTCTAGAAACAGATGTGTTTTTAGTGAGGTTTTGAGGCAGGATGATAGTCAAAGAATAGGGGCAGCACGTGAAAAGTCCTGAAAGCAGGAGTGAGAGGAGGTGATTGGAGAGAAGAAGGCCATTAGTAGAGAGAAGAGGGCGGTTGAGGGCTTTATACATTAGGGTCATGATTTAAAATTGTATTCTGGAGACTATGGAAAGCCAGTGGAGTGACTCACAGAGAGGTGCTGCAGACACTGAGCTTTGAGTTTGGTATATGAGTCTAGCAGAGGCATCCATGATGGATGTAGTGGAGACAGACTGGTGATGGGGAGGCCAGCAAGGAGCGAGCTGCAGTAGTCGAGGCGAGATACGATGAGAGAAAGAATTATATATTTTTTGGTGTCTTGTGAAATAAAGTGCCATATTTTGGATGTGTTTTTTAGGTGAAAATGACAAGATTTTGTGATTGATTGTATGTGGGGAATGAAAGAGGGGGCAGGGTCCAGTAGAACCCAAAAACAATGGGCCAGAAAGGTGGGCGTGATAATGGAACTGCCAACAGTGAGAGATATTTGAGGAAAGGAAGCTGTAGTAGAGGGTGGGAATATTAGGAGCTCAGTATTTGATTTGTTGAATTTGAGATGAGTGGACATCCAGGACATCCTTTGCTAATAGTTAGTTCGGTACATAATAGACAAACAAGTTCCTTTTTTCTCAATGTAGAAGCCCTTTTAAGAACCACTGAAATATAATATTTATTGCATTGCAGTGGTCCTTTAAGTTTTACATCATTATGATGTTTAAAAAAAAATTTCAACTCAATCCACCTAACAATCTTGGAACTTCTGTTATATTTAAGCAATTAGATAATGGATTATTTGTTATAAAAATGAATCAGCCCAAATGTTTTAGGAATGAATAAAACTTAGCATAAGGCATAAATGTTTGTAAAATAATGTCATAAATCAAATAGCCTTCAAAAGTAAAAAAAAAAAAAAAAATGCTTTAAAAGTAAAACAGTATGCAGTGTAGCTCAGTCATGCCATTTAAAAGCTTTCATATTATAATAACTTGAACTGACTTAAAGAGGATTTACAAAGCTACAAAGTACACAGTCTGGGTGGCAGCATAACTAGGTATCATTATAATCCAATGGGAACTACACAGGGCCAGAAAAACTAATTGACATTTATTAGTTATGAGGTGGCTTGCTCATTGAAAGTGCACCATGTTTTACAGATGTTTTGTTAGAAAATGAAAAAAATTCTACTTTAAGTGAGGTCATAAACGCCCTCTAATATACAAAGGACAGAGGGGTGTTTATAGAGCTTGGGCATTAAGGTCTAAATCTAGTGCCCCGAGCAAGGCTGGAGTTGTAGTGAAATACTTGGGAAAAGTCAGCTCAGTCCAGGAACAGCCAATAAAGTCTTGGTTTAAGATTTAATGAAATGCTTCATATGATTATCTTTATAAAGACAAAAAAACAACAAAATCCAGTGTATGTGGGTGTGCGAAATGGTTTTTTAGTTTGTGTATGTATATGTCAGGTAGATTATTTAGATTTTTTTTTTTTTTAGCTATCATTTTTTATTGAGCATGGACAACAAATTTGACATTGTAAACCTTACTGAATTGTCATGATAATACAGAACTTTAGTCATATCGTACAAGCATATTAATACTTTTAGTCTTACATTTTTTGTTAGATGACATCAAAATCCAATTGTCACATTCAGATTATCCTTAACATCAATCCATACTCTCCAATCCATTTTCAACATTTTCCTTACGCCTCTCTATTGTTATGCTAGCCTTACATTTTCATGTTGGCTCAATTACCTCTATATACATAATACTCCTAGCATATACACCATTCCTTATTACAACAGGACTCTCATTGTTCTTTTCCAGATTCCTCCCGTCCCCTGCCCTTAGTACCCTTCCTTTTCTCTGCAATACCTAACTGGAAGTATTGACTTCTCTCTACTCGTTTCCTCCCCCTCCTCCCTGGCTAGAATCAGCTAAATATATAAGTTAAAGTTAAATTTAAAGTTATAAGCTAAATAATATATAAGCTTCACCCATTATCGCTATGCCCTGTCCTGTGTGACTATACTCCCTGGGGTATATATCTCTCCCTCTTTTAATTCTTACCTATCCTGACTGATAACCAGAACCAAAATCTTTACCCAAATTTGATCGTTGGCTGACCCCAGCTCCCCTTCCCTAGATCATGTGTCCTATGTCCTCCCTCCTACTAAGTACCTTAGCACAACTTAGCCGCAGAGTACTCCACCCAGGGACCCCAAATGTCCATGTATTTATAGATTGTATCTGCTAACAAGTGGGTGATTCTCTCATTTATGGCTATGAAATTAATTTTTTTTCCAATCATTTGAAAATCTAGTGATCTGGTTTTCCAAGCTCTAGCTATATGGCTTTTTGCTGCCAGTGCCAAAAACTGTAAAAGTCTATTTTGATGGAATGACATTGTCTCCACCTTTGGGAGAATAGTGAAAACATTTCAGAGACCGCTTGTGCCACTCTACCCCATAGTAGCGCTACCACTGGGCAGGTCCACCAAATGTGTATGAATGTGCCAGACTCTTGGCACGCCCTAAAGCAATTACCACTTTCATTTTTTTTCCCATTTGGTCAACTTTACTCGCGTGATGTACAGCCTATGCAAGACCGTTATAGAGGTCTCTAAGAGACTATAGTTAAGCGAGACCCTGTATATATTAGACCATGTCACCTTCCCCCTCTCAGGCTCCCAACTCTCCGCCAGGTCCCTTTCCCAGTCTTTGGTATACTGTATTTCGCTCTCCCACCCTCCGGCTCTGAGTTAAATGCCTGGTATAGCTGCCCTATCATGCCCCTGGCTAGTGGGGAGTCTCTACATTTTTAGCAAACTAGTTCAGTTCTGGACTGCCTTGGCTCTGAATCCTAGAATAGACAAAATGCTTAAGCCTACAATAGTTGTAGTATACTGCCAACGGTAAGTCATGCTTATCCCTAAAGTCCTCGTATGTAAGCATTTGGCCTCTTACCACCCAATCACCTATTCTGTCAAGCTTGTTTACTTTCCACCAATGCTGGGATTCTACACACAGTTCCCCGGGGCCTGTGGGTGGGTCAGAATCGAGATCAGATGAGCGCATTTAGAAAACACTGACGTGTTTTAATCGCCCATTTCCAACACATTAAAGTATGTCTAATCATCGGGTTTGTGGACTTTCTTAAGTCGGGAGGTAGTTCCAACAGCCACACCACTGTGTCAGACCCTTTTTAACTACTAATCACATATTCTTTGTGAACAACAGACGAATATTCTTTTTTAGATAAAATCAAACTCATGAAGGAAGTACATTGTTTACATGCGTTTAAAAAAAAACAACTAAAAAAACGTGGAAAAGCTTTGGCTACTGGACATATGACAAAACACTGGACTAAGTACTACAGGGTCAAGTGTTGGATATGTCTTTGAGAACCTCTCTGTTCTTATGTTAATCCAATGTGGCCTATGTAAATTTTGACATGTCAAAGATTTACTCAACAATTCATCAATTAGTATACATTTCACACTTTAATTTAGTAGACAATCCTACCAGAATGGACTATGATGGCATTCTAGCCTGAATAACTACCACATAATGGTTTACGGTTAGGATTAAGCAGAATAATGCTAAAAGGTACAAAATACCTGAATAATATAAGCATACATGTAGTCTCACAAAGTGGCTGGAGCCCCATTTTCTTACTCAATTTTCCAGTGTTAACAACAGAAAGCCAACTACTGAAAGCTAACGTTTGCACCAAATGCCACTAACTTGCCATAACCTTTGTCCTGTTCAAGTCAACAATTTGACCTTTACCACCTCTGTATTCAAGTGCCATTTTTGCGTGTTGAGGATGTTTCCGTGCCTGGGACTATTTTGTGTGGCACATATTTGTATACAGTTTGTCACTGGCGAGTGCTCCGATGTACCAATTGGCGAGTCTTTGCTCTGTTGCTTGTGTGATGGGCCATACACCCAACTGTCCCCTACTTAGACAGCCAGCAACTAAGCAACAGTGCTCAGATATTTTAGTTGATGGCCTAAAATGGTGATTCTGGATACTAATTACAACTCCACTTGTGACCTATGTTCTTTGACCACCTAGATATCCTCGGCTTGTTGTAACTGCTATACTTGTTGGCACCCAAATCTTGTTTTAAGAACTCCCCTAATAAGCTTGCTCAAGAACCTGTCTTTTCTGGTGCAAGCTCCACAATTGCTTATCGATTCTGCTTCTTGAATCTAAGCCTCTGTGCTATTTTGTGTAATGATGCTACCCGTTACTCCAACTATGTGTACCTAGCGGACATATCCATGCAAAAAAAAAAATCAAATCTAGACTAATAATGAAACCAGTTTCCTTGCTCAGACTACAAGAAAAATGAAACACATGGGAGACTGAGTTTGTTGAGTTACAATGATTCATGTGTCTTGCCGTCATCATGTTTCAAAATGATAAAACCTCAATTCAAAAAAAAAAAAAAAAAAAGGACTAACAGCTGATTAAATATTGTTGTTTCCCTTAAATTCTTTGAAATAATCACTTTGCATTCTTTGCTTCATTTTTATAAAAATTTAACTTAAATCTGAACCAAATAGCATTGACTCACGGAGATCTGACTTCTCAAGCTATTTTTAAACAAAGTGAATATCTGCCATTCGCTGGATCAGTTGGATATGATATTCTTTCTAGCAACGCATAAATTCACTTGCATCTTAAGTACTTTACTCGGTACACAGGAGGCCACAAAAAGCCAGCAGTTCTTGGCATGTATATTGCAATGTTGTGCATACTAAATTACACAGGAGTTTTAGGATCGCTTCTTGGAGCAGCTGCAAAGAATCCTCAAAAGTGTAATTTATGGCCCCATAGACTCACTGTTTCCCCCTTTTATCACATTTGTGTAATAAAAAAACATCCTGTTTAAGAAAATGTAGAGGGAACCAGTTCTTCAAATATAGACCTAGGAGTCTCATAAAACCATTCACTTTTCTACTTAAGGAAAAGAAACAGAGCTCAGAGAAAATCAAAATCTCATTTTCTACACAATGTCAACTGAACTAGATGTTGGTTTTGCTCTTTCCTTGTCCTCTTGAGCCAACCTCAGAGTTTCAAGATGGTCATTTTTAATAAAAGGTCCCAAACTGGAACGACAAGAAAAGAGTTACAAAAGGTAGGATGCAAAATAGGACGCCTTGCCTGATGGATGCTCGAGGGCAAACAGCACTCAGGGGAGGTATGCTCCTTGAAAAGACGATTTTAATTAAAATCATACTTGGGAGACAAATTATTTCACCCAAACACACTTTTGTACTTCAGTGCTCCTCCATGTGTTTGTACAGATGTGATCTGAGCATAAATGCTCTCTTCCTGCTAGCTGCTCATAAAATTTATCTCAGCAACTTATATTCCCCCCTCTACTGATAGAATCCTATGGGGAGGAAGAAGGAATCGTTCAGAATAAGGGAAGTCCTACAATACAAGTCAGTCCAATATTTAAATCACCATTTCTTGTCCTGTTTATAAGGTGCTATAATACAATATATAATAATAAAAATGGAAAAAAGTCAAACAAAATAATAACAATAATAACAACAACAGCAATAATAATAATAATAATAATGATAATAATAATAATAATAATAATAATAATACAATGATTATTGGCATTGAACGACCATATTTAAAGAACACTCTTTTGAATAACTTGAGTAAATTAAAAACGTAATCATATTTATTTAAGACTAGGAAATTATCTGTCAAAAATTGTGGGAATAAAATTGGAAGCCTGGCAATGCTGTTTGCCACACAATGTGATTATTTTGCCACTGCTGAGCGCCTTCGGTGAACATTGCGATACTCTCCCCCGTGTACTTCAACTTTACTGCTTTGCGGTGATCACCTACAGTGCTCATCGCAAGCTTAACGATGAGCGCCCATCGCAAGCCTAACGATGAGCGCTCATGGCATGGCTCGCAATGAGCGCCTTTGGTGTACTTTATAGGCCTCGCGCTTCAGCATCTTCGGCGCTCATTGAGAGCCTCCCAACCCCCCGTATACTTTAGGGGCCTCGAGATTAGTGTTTCTACCTTGGTTTTATTGTTACTGCCTTGGTGTAAGTGTGTTACTGCCTTGGTTTAGATATCCCAGATCTGAGTAGCACATATTTAAGAAGCTTTTAGAAAATTTGTATAAGAAAGAAGGGAGGGGGAGAAAGCGCAATAGATACTCCTAGTGAAATTGGAGTACCTATTGCGCTTTCTCCCCCTCCCTTCTTTCTTATATCTAGTACTTCCACATTTGCCGGTGTACCAGGAGAAGCGGCATCCTCCAAGAGTAAGATCTACAGAGCCCTAGGAATATAACAACAAGACAATCCAAGATCCCATAGAAATAGTGTGGAAATATACTAACATCCACATAATATCAACATCAACGTATTATCTGCAGAAACTGAGAGAGAATTATCATCTGACATTATCTAAGTAAACTAAGCGCTAAAGCCCAAATTGGGAATACAAAAAGCCCAATACCATATCCAGAACATTTGTATAGTTTACCTTAAGATATCCATACAGGACACTGAGGAAACCTGTGACTTCACTTCTTGGCTGTTAGCTTTCATAAGCTGCTGATGATGTCAAAACGTTAAATACTAATTCATCCAATCAGAAGCATATCCCAGTATTTTTATTACTAATAATGCGGAGACTTTGTGCATTGAAAGCAATACAAAATTAGGATGTTATTTATCTATAATGTACACAGTATCAGAAGGGGAAAACCCAGGAGCTATGAAAAATGGCGATGATAGTGCAGAAACCTGCGCTATGAAATAACACAAATCATAGGTGGGTGGTTGTGGACAGGGCAGGTTGGAGGGCATGTTATATGACTTCATAGACAGAAGGGAAAATGGTGTATGAGGCTCTAGGTCTGGAGGTAAAATAAACTAAAGTTGAATGGAACTGGGAAAGATGTTGGACTAGTAATTCTGCTCAGATGGATGGTATGAGCCCCAGTGTTACTGGTTGAGTCCTGCAGCAGTGACTGTCCAGTTCTGATGGTGAATAAAAAACATATGCACAAATACCTCAATATATTAAATTGTTCATATACAGAGCAATTGGCCAGGGACTTGTGCTGGCCTCCACATCTATAGTGAGGCGTGATGCACAATGCTGCTTTCCAGAATGCAGAAGAGACTCACAACTTGTATGTATTTTAATCAAGGCAGATCTTTTAACATTAATATAAACAGGCAGAGTTTACAAGACAAAAATAGCTTTTATAAACATTCTGGATTTAGCACAAGCCTGCACAAAAGGAGATTCATTATTCACACATTGTAGTGTCAGCTCTGTGTATGTATAAAGTGGGAGAGTTCAGCCAGCATGTGGGTATGGCTGAAGTGGATTTGTTGTAGGGCGATATATCCCGGGCCCTAAAGAATGGACGCCACTGCAGACACTGAGAGACGTTCAGAATGGATGCTGAAGTCTTTGTGTACTTGTCAGATAAAATAATATATATGTATGGTAACATGGAAGTAGCCAAATACAAGCAGTGTGCTAAAAACAAGACTTTCTGTATATATGCTTTTATGCACAGATAGCCACTAAGGCAGTCAATTTGTTGTATTGTGGATAAAGAAAGTTTCTACCAAATATAATTCCAAAAAGTCAATAAAAGATGGGAGAAGCGTCAGCTTTTTTCAACATGCATTCCTCACAAATAATCAATATTTTTATTTCAATCATAATACACTAAAAAGTTGTTTATACTAATCGTCACTACTTAGAGGTTATAACAGCTATACTATTACATAGATCCTTTAAATAAGTATTATTATTTTAGTTAAATGGTGTAATTTTTCCAGGACTATTTCACTATGTATAAATTCTAGTTCATTTTTAGAACTACAGGTTCTGGGTTCAAATCCTGCATCTTCCATTGTTCTTTTTTACATAAATAGTGTTTAATCACTTTAAATTCAATTAATATACCCTATTTGTTTCATATCCAGCACTCAACCAACCGGCACTCTCAAGCAACCGGCACCAGCATCAATTCCCCATTTTCAAAAAACTCCCACTAAACCGGCACTAACAGGCAGTTCAAGACCGCAAAAAAAAAAAAAATGCAAACTTTTTTCTAATTGGTTATTTTTTTTCAGTTTAAGTGCTAAAGCCTTTTTAAAGGCATTTTGAGGGGTTTTGGGGAGTTTAAGGGTCGTTTAGACCCTTAAATTCGGAGACTCACGATTAACCGGCAACTACACTTATCCGGCAATAGGGAGTCCCCATAGGTGCCAGATAACGGGGAGTTTTTCTGTATATACATACATTATATATATATATATATATATATATATATATATATATAAAAATAAATAAAGAAAGATATATATAATAAAGAAAAATAATCACCATTTATAAAAAAAAGGCAGAGCTATGTGCCGTTAATTGGGCTCACTACTGAATTTCTCAATAAGAGATGCCCATTCAAGCAACGATCAAATACATATTAATTATTACTATTAACTACCACTTAGAATGGAACCCTGCTTAAAACCCTTTTACAATTAATTGTAGCCTAGAAAGAAACATTGCACGAACAAAACAAAATATCCATGCGTTTAGGCACAGTCTAAAACCACAACTATAAAAGTTCATAACCAATTTAATTTAGCAGCAATTTTAAAAAGGAAATATTTTTTTTTCAAATACTTTTCCATGCCGTATGTGATGGTGCAGTACACACAAATAGTGAATCAGTCTCTGCTAAATTTATATGGTCATTGGTGCACAAAAAATTATTGACTACTACTGCTTTTGTGCAGAGGATGCAAATAACAGAAATGTGAGAACATTTTTTTTTATTAAAAAAGTTCTCACCTTAAATCACACACTTAAATATACAAAATATACAATGCAAATGCACAGAAGATAAAAATATATAAAAATATGTTACACAAAAATGTAATAATCCTACACAGCGAAGGTGAGACAGGTGACAGTATATAGAGTTGTTGTAGGGAACATTCCCAGAAATGATCCATTCAGTAATGGGGCTCGTACAGTGTATCCCAGGTACAGAGCGGCTGGTGTGCGAGGATGCTCGGTCTTGCTGTATAATTCCCAGGACAGAGACATGGCCCAGCTTAGCAAGTAATATAAACAGTCTCTGTTTATGTATTACAGGAGCCAAAAATGTGGAGGGATTTTTTTCACTCTATGTACTGCCTTTTGTACAAGTAGTAAAATGTAGTAAAGGCAGCAATGACAGTATATGTGGAAAAGAGACACAACCTGTAACTCTGGGAGTCCCTGCTGGTGGAAACTGCACATAGTATAAAAATACCACTCAACTGCTTCTCTACATTGAAATATCTGGGGGGGATTGGTCCCCCCCCCAGTTCCTACACCCATGACAATAGGGGCATCCATAGGAATAGGGACAATGGGGGTACATTGGGACCTCCATGGAGCCAGTAATATTTAATTAGTGTAGCTGGGGGAAGGTAATGGTGTTACAGCCAAAGCACAAGCGGGTCGGGAAAAGAGGATCCAACAGCTTAACAGGTCTTAAGGGGTCCAGGGGGATTTGTATCCTATTTGTATTGTATTATACCTGGATTGTATTTCTATCTATATTAGAATTGGTCCTTTGTAATTTGCCAGTCGTACCCACTTTACTATTTTGTAAATAGCACTACAGAAAACGTTGGAGCTTTATAAAGATTAATAATGATAAATAATAATAATTACTGCATAATGTTATTTTTAGAAACGTTAAAAGGGATATATTGAAGGTTTCAAGTATGTTATAGTGTAAAACTATAAGTAGTAAAAAATACTTTATTAATACAAATGTAATTAACAAATTAAAATAAAATAAAAATTGCAGTAGAATTCCATTGTGTGCTAGGTTCACATTATTGCTTACTAGTGTAGATCACATCATGGGGATTCACATGCTCAGAATGATTGCAGCAAGTGGATGGAAGCCAAGAACAATGCCCAGTTTCAATGACCATTTCAAGTGGATAGAATTTTAAATAAAGTGGGCCCTAAGTTCTCGATCTCCTCCACAACACATCTGACTGACAAAAATTGTCTCGGAACTTGATGAGTTCTCGTCACCACGCATCCGGTTTCTTAGAATGTGGAATACTTGCGCTGCGGAATATGTTGGCGCGTTATAAATAAAGGATAATAATAAAGGATAATAATAAAGTTCAGTACTGTTGCATAGTGTAGTTAGTGCCTGCAAGAGCCCAAGAGCGATCTGTGTCTACAACAAATCAAAGTGTAGACTGAGCCAGTGTAGACTGTGCCTTTAAGGACCATAGTGTAGACTGTGCCTATAAGGACCATAGTGTAGACTGTGCCTATAAGGACCAAAGGGCAGCCTGTGCTTATAAGAACAAAAGTGCGACATGATACCAAGAACCAAAGTGTAGCTTCCAAGTAATAACCGCTCTCCTCCTCTACATTGCCACCATCCCAATGGGCCCTCAAGTCCTCTCCGTACAGTTAAAGTGAAGTTAAATTCTATGTTATTTGATTGAATTACAGCTTTTTATTTATGTCTATTTAGTTTTAAGGTTTTGTATCAAGAAACAACACCATCAGTTCAAACAAAAATGTGAATTTTCTGGGATTCGGAACAGATTATTTCAATTTACACTGATCCCTATGGGAAGAGCTACCTTAGTACTTTACCTTTTTGTAACTCAACCTGCCGTCCAGAACCGATTAAAGTTGAATTCTAAGGTACCACTGTACTCTACACATGTGCAAAACCCCAGAGAGTAATTAGCAATGATTAGTTACTTTAGTCTTTAAGAGATAGGTAGGGGATATATCAGAAAAATAAAATCTGCAATGAAAGAAAATACATTTGATAAATAACATATAGCGGATAACACATTTGTCATTAATTATAGTTTTTAATTAAACCATATTTAGCTCTTGAGAGTTTACTGGGAATCCTGCACAAGTGTAACACCATGCCCACAGTAAGAAGGTTGGAAATAGTATATATTAGTATATAATTAGAATATATATTTAAATGATACCATATTTACAACTTCCATTGTGTCATATTATGGTGATGTGGAACTTGTCCTTTAAAATGTACATTTTAAATTTTAACACTATTAAAATTGCATTTTCCTACAGTAAACCAACATTGAAGTATGCCATCTTATTTTTATACTATATTTGGAACCTCCGCTGTGTCACTTTAGGTTTAATTTATATTAAAGGGATATCTAAGTGAGCTTCCTCCTTGCAACGTCCTGTCACATGTCTGTGATACACTACATATCCCATGCTGCTCTGCACCACAGCCAATAAGAGAGCAGTGTTGTCACTGCTGGTATATCACTCATTCTTGCTTCCTGGCTATGCGGTGTGGTGTTGCCAAGCAACTAACATAGTGCTATGTCTAAAATCTTTCTCTAACCGGATTGGCCAAAACAAATTGGAGGGGTGTTAACCTTAATTTTAAAGCGTCAGAAATTGTGTTTAAAGGTTAATTTTGGTATTTTGTCATGCAAAGTTTTTTCATACACTTTTGTTCTCCTCCATCAGATGCATTCATAATCCAGGAAATTTAGATATCCCTTTAATGATTAAGCTAGAGAAGATTAACTATCTATGTAAAATGTATGAAATTTGCCTAGTTAGCAGTACTGCTCCATGTCTGATGAGAAAGGAAGATGCTAATTGGTGTCTTCCATTTCTGTCACTGCACTTCAATACCATGTTGTTGCTTAGTCCTTCAGTCGTGTCTGACACTCAGTGCTTATACATATGGTTTTCTTGACAAAGATACTGAAGTGGGTTAACAGTTCCTTCTCCAGTGACCTCTATGTCCTGCCCATCTTGGGTGACCCTACATGGTTTAGCTCAGTGCTTCAATGCGGTAACAAGCCCCTTCACCACAACAAGGTAGGGATACAGAAGCAGTCAATACCATACAATGGTTCAATAAAAGTTAACTTTTACACATATATATTTGAAGTTCTCCAAGTGTACTCATTTTAGAGGAGCTTGTGGTTAGGTGGAAATTCTTCTTTAAGGATCTGGTGGAACACATGTGGATATATTTTTAACATGATTAAAAAGTGCCTGTTTAATCACAGTAACAATATATAGCTCTACATATATCTCAAGAAACATGGTAAGGAACATGGGCATATATATTCGTACTGTAAGTCCATATAAAAACACCAATTGCAAGACAGGGATTCTGACTTCAGTTCTGAGAAATGTGGAGAACTATTAAAAACATTATGTAAACTGAGTGACAGAAGCTTATTTGACTGGTAGCTGAGACCGGTATTCACAGAGAAAGGTTATGTGAAGTTATTAGTTAGAAAGACTCACCAGAATAAACTAGAGCTAAAATTAGTATGGTCAGAGATGGGAACCTTCACAATAACAAGATGGCACGGACGGGTATTCAACTGGAGGAGATACTCCACAAAAATGCCACAGCCAGTGACGGGACTTTTACTGTTGTTGAAATCAATTTAAAAGAACCACTGTAGTCCCATAATTATAATATACTAAAGAATAACAACTAGCTTGTGTATAATCCATCCTTATCTTTGCTTTTATATATATATATATATATATTAAACAAATAGTACCTTTGTGTTCACATTTGAACGTGTAAAAAAAAACGTATTTCCAGCTCAGAATTACGAGAAATACGGTTATTACACTGCACTCTGGGAGCCTGGGCAGGAACATGCATATGTGCCCACAAAGATTTCGCTCTTGTAATCCATAACCACATTACACATGGCTTCCTTTAAGCATATGCCTGTTGTATTACACAGATTTGAGGAAAGATACGGATGGATTATACACAAGCTAGGAATCCTACATACGTACAGCTGTTTTGAGGTTACTGCCTCTCATAAGCCAGTTCCTAGCTTGTGTAGTGGATATTTTGAGGAGGTAGTTTACCACAACAATAGTTTCCTTTATCGGTAAAGGAGCGATAGAATCCTCCACCGTACAGTAGTACAGTAAATAAATAGTACATTTGTGTTCACATTTGAACGTCTAAAACAAGTTAAAAAACTTATTTTATGCCCAGAATTCCGAGAAATACAGTTATTGCACTACATTCTGGGCAGGGACATTGCCCTCAAATATTATATATATATATATATATATATATATATATATATATATATATATATATATATATATATATATATATATATCTACAGTGGATATAAAAAGTCTACACACCCCTGTTAAAATGTCATGGTTCTGTGCTGTAAAAAAAATTAGACAAAGATAATTCATTTCAGAACTTTTTCCACCTTTAATGTGACCTATAAACTGTACAACTCAATTGAAAAACAAACTGAAATCTTTTAGGTGAAGGGAAGAATAGAAAAAAATAATAATAATGTGGTTGCATAAGTCTGCACACCCTCTTATAACTGGGGATGTAGCTGTGTTCAGAATTAAGCAATCACATTCCAAATCGTGTTAAATAGGAGTCAGCATACACCTGCCATCATTTAAAGTGCCTCTGATTAACCCCAAATAAACTTCAGCTGCTCTAGTTGGTCTTTCCTGAAATTTTCTTAGTCGCATCCCACAGCAAAAGCCATGGTCCACAGAGAGCTTCCAAAGCATCAGAGGGATCTCATTGTTAAAAGGTATCAGTCAGGAGAAGGGTTCAAAAGAATTTCCAAGGCATTAGATATACCATGGAACACAGTGAAGACAGTCATCATCAAGTGGAGAAAATATGGCACAACAGTGACATTACCAAGATCTGGAGCTCCCTCCAAAATTGATGAAAAAACGAGAAGAAAACTGGTCTGGGAAGCTACCAAGAGGCCTACAGCAACATTAAAGGAGCTGCAGGAATATCTGGCAAGTACTGGCTGTGTGGTACATGTGACAACAATCTCCCGTATTCTTCATATGTCTGGGCTATGGGGTAGAGTGGCAAGACGAAAGCCTTTTCTTACGAAGAAAAACATCCAAGCCAGGCTACATTTTGCAAAAACACATCTGAAGTCTCCCAAAAGCATGTGGGAAAAGGTGTTATGGTCTGATGAAACCAAGGTTGAACTTTTTGGCCTTAATTCCAAAAGATATGTTTGGTGCAAAAACAACATTGCACATCACCAAAAGAACACCATACCCACAGAGAAGCATGGTGGTGGCAGCATCATGCATTGGGGCTGTTTTTCTTCAGCTGGAACTGGGACCTTAATTAAGATAGAGGAAATTATGAACAGTTCCAAATACCAGTCAATATTGGCACAAAACCTTCAGGCTTCTGCTAGAAAGCTGAACATGAAGAGGACCTTAATCTTTCAGCATGACAACCACCCAAAGCATACATCCAAATCAACAAAGGAATGGCTTCACCAGAAGAAGATTAAAGTTTTGGAATGGCCCAGCCAGAGCCCAGACCTGAATCCAATTTAAAACCTGTGGGGTGATCTGAAGAGGGCTGTGCACAGGAGATGCCCTCGCAATCTGACAGATTTGGAGTGATTTTGCAAAGAAGAGTGGGCAAATCTTGCCAAGTCAAAATGTGCCATGCTGATAGACTCATACCCAAAAAGACTGAGTGCTATAATAAAATCAAAAGGTGCTTCAACAAAGTATTAGTTTAAGGGTGTGCATACTTATGCAACCATATTATTTTATTTTTATATTTTTTCTTCCCTCTACCTAAAAGATTTCAGTTTGTTTTTCAATTGAGTTGTACAGTTTATAGGTCACATTAAAGGTGGAAAAAGTTCTGGAATTATTTATCTTTGTCTATTTTTTTACAGCACAGAAACCTGACATTTTAACAGGGGTGTGTAGACTTTTTATATCCACTGTATATATACACATCACATATATAGTTGTCAGCAGCCGGGCTTGGCAAAATCCATTGCTAAAGCAATGGGGAAACTGCAGGCTCGTCGAAGGCGTTCCTTGCGCTGGTGGAGATCAGCCCCATAGGCGCTTATCCCTACGACCCCGCAACACTTTACCATCATACCTATGACCCGCAGGACTATACATGAACACAACACTCAAATACACATTTCACACTGCAAGACCCGTAGCACCTTGAAAAAAAATACGTCCCGTAACACTTACAAAAGGAAACCGTCACTTGCATAAAACAAAATACGAGCCGCAAAAAATATGAACTTAACGGCCGAACGACGCACACCGAAAAACACGAAAACAACACTAAATACACGCAAAAATAAAATAAAAACATCATACATAGCAAGGTCGGACACACAGGACATCTGCAATTCATCTTACACGTCAATTTAACTAAAATTTTCACAGTTTAGACACTCGAAAAACTCGAGAGAAAAAATGGCCACCGTAAAAAAAAAAAAAAAACGAGGCTACACGACCCCTAAAGCCGCAAAACACCACCAAGCACATACGACTTATACAAAAAGCCATACAGGCTACAACATACACAAGGACGCTAAATCATCCACACCTGCGTAACACATACACATTCGCCACCATTTCGCAACACTAACTTACACAATGCGGCAGTACATAGCTACACTAACAGCTTCTCCTCGCGCACGCAGCCTTTTTACACTACACACTGCACACATTGCTGACACTAACACCTCAGCTCAACAACAGTGCAAACCTACATTATATGCTGCAGGAAAATCAAAACATATTGATAGCTCTTCAGCACATTGCTTACTGAATATATTAATTACAAATACGTAAAGTATATTACCGTATATACTCGAGTACAAGCCAAGTTTTTCAGTCCTTTTTTTTAAGGCTGAAAAGGGCCCACTTATACTCGAGTCATCCGTGTCTCTCCACCCCCGTGTCTCTCTTCCCCCCCGCTGTGTCTCTCTTCCCCCCCAGTATCATCCTCCTCATCCTTAACCCCCCATCCTCATCCTCAACCCCCATCCTCAACCCCCCATCCTCAACCCCCCATTCTCATCCTAAACCCCGCTCCTCACTTTACCCCTCTAATTACCTCCCCTCACTTACCTTCCATCAGCAGCTGCTGCTCTGCGCTCCTTCCGGCTGCGTCGGGACCCGGCATATGCTAATGACGTGACGTCACATGCGCGTCACGTCATTAGCATTGGCCAGGTCGCGACACAGCCGGAAGACACGCGGAGAAGTGGCTGCTGATAGAAGGTAAGTGAGGGGAAATGGGGAGGGGAGGTAATTAGAGAGGGGTAAAGTAAGAAGGGTGTTTGAGGATGAGGATGGGGGGTTGAGGATGAGGAGGGGGGTTGAGGATGAGGAGAGAGGTTGAGCAAGAGGGGTTGAGGAGGGAGGATGAGGAGGGAGGATGAGGAGAGAGGTTGAGAAGGGGGGTTGAAGGTTGAGGAAGGGGGGTTGAGGAAGGGAGGATGAGGAAGGGAGGATGAGGAAGGGAGGATGAGGAGGGAGGATGAGGAGGAAGGATGAGGAGGAAGGATGAGGAGGAAGGATGAGGAGGAAGGATGAGGAGGGAGGATGAGGAGGGAGGATGAGGAGGAGGGAGGATGAGGAGGAGGGAGGATGAGGAGGAGGGAGGATGAGGAGGAGGGAGGATGAGGAGGAGGGAGGATGAGGAGGAGGGAGGATGAGGAGGAGGGAGGATGAGGAGGAGGGAGGATGAGGAGGAGGGAGGATGAGGAGGAGGGAGGATGAGTTGGGTGATAAGTTGTTTATTACTACAAGTTACTTTTATGTTCCACTTTACCAATATAGTAGAATAAAGTGAATAATTTTCTGCAGGTTGTACCCAAGGGAATCTCATACAATGCACAATAAATTACACTAATTAGGGAAATAGAAATCCTTGATAAGGATTCCAAAACTGCCAATAATCTTACAAAAGGACATTTAAGATGGTGGTTTAACAGGGGAATTATAAATCCCACTGCAGGTAAAACGTGTTTTACAAATTAACAAGACCTGGAATGGAGACATATTGCAAAGCCTTGATTAGTCACCCTGAAGCAGTTAGGTTTGACCTCACATATGGAATCCGCAAAAAGTTAATCCAACAACAAGGATCAGTGTCAGATGAAGCAGCGTCTGCTTTATATTCATCACATAGCACGTGGCCCATGGCAACCCTGAATGCTTTCTGGAAATCAAAAGGTTAAATTCACATTCTAACTGGAAATCCATCACTGAACTGACAATACTTCAACAACACAATATAATTATGTACCGAACCACTACAGTCTCCTGTCTGCATGACTTTATACTGTGCAAAAGATTTTAAGAAAGTAAAAAAAAATATTATTATTATTAGGCATTCAGTTTATGTAATATTGTCAGTTTTTAAGGATCCTGAAAAGTTTACTTTCATATATAATATTATTTTATTTTGATTTTTCATTATGCAAGTTCAATTAATATTGCTGACTTTTTGATAGACTTGCTTTATATTTATTGCTATTTATAAAAGATGCAAATTGAATAGCAAATTAGTTTGCAACTCACTTACGGGCGCCCTGCCTCCCCCTGCACCCATTGCGGCCCTCGACTGTCCCTCTGGGCCTATTGCGGCCATCGCCTGTCCCTCTGGGCCTATTGCGGCCATCGCCTGTCCCTCTGGGCCTATTGCGGCCATCGCCTTACCCTCTGGGCCTATTGCAGCCATCGCCTGTCCCTCTGGGCCTATTGCAGCCATCGCCTGTCCCTCTGGGCCTATTGCAGCCATCGCCTGTCCCTCTGGGCCTATTGCAGCCATCGCCTGTCCCTCTGGACCTATTGTGGCCCTTACGATGAGCGCCTTTGGCACTCATTGCAAGCATCTCCCCCCTCTACCATTGCGAGCCTCGCAATGAGCCGCTCATAGTAGGCCTTAGCAAACCCGCCGCTTGCGGGCCTCGCAATGAGCGCATTCGCCGCTCAACGTGTGCCCCACAATGAGCGCCATTGATCTGCAATCCTAGATTGGTTACTTTTATAACCTATGGGCTGCTATAGGATTACATTTTGGCAGGGTGATAATGCCTATGTACATATCAGGGCGTGACAGAGAGGATGTGCACTTGAACCTAGCACTGCGCCAAATAATCATCTATTGAGGTGTTGTTCCATCTCCTATATGGCTGAAAAATGTGTAGGAGCTTTCAAGGTTTACACAGAGATCATGGGGGCGGGGGTTGATTCATATCCCTGAGGAATGGGGCACCTCCACTGATAATCAGAGTGACCTCATGGACTGCAACACACCATGCTGATCTACTTGGCAGATATACTGAAGTGGGTTGCCACTTCCTTCTCCAGCAGGCCACAGCATACAGCTCCTGGTATTCATAGGTGGTCTCCTATCCAAGTACTGACCAGGCCCAACCCTGCATGGCTTAAGGGTGGTGTCACCTCTTGCTTCCCTGACTGGAATCAAATCTAGGCCACATCTGTAAAAGCACCGAGTCCTAAACACTGGACCACCAGGGAACCCTAAATGATAATAGAAATTACTTAAAGTGCAATATCATACTGGATACTCCCTGCAACTGGAAATATGAGTAAATGACCCAAAATGTATTAAATAGGGTATCAATCCAATAAATACATGTACAGTAAACACCTCGTCAAATTACAGTTGATCTCGTAAGGTGCAGAAAGCAAGTTGGTTCCCTATATGGATTACCAACCCATGACTTCAATATGTATCTGCTCTAGAGGATAAAAAAAAATACATTACTTGGGAGCCATTTAAAAATGTTAGGAGTCTGCTGTTATAATTAAATAAAATATGTATTTGCAAAGTCACAAAGTATCTTCTTTTCAGCTATGAACTCAACTGTATTTAATCAAAAGGTAGAACATTTATTAACCTATAACCTATTCACAAAAATAATTCTAATTCCTATTTAATAAAATATCTCATATCACACCCGTTCATCAAATTACTGGACTTCCCACACACTATATATATATATATATATATATATATATATATATATATATATATATATATATATATATATATATATATATATATATATATATATATATATATATATATATATATATAAAAAGCTACCACCAAGGTTAACCTTTCTTCTAACCCAACTAGGTATGTTTTGTGTTATAACACACATAACATCCCTTAGCAGGATATATATTACACGGCATCATTTAATTATTCTGCATTTACTTTGCAGAGGGCAAGCTGTTATTCTAACCAAATATTTTCACATCCATAAACTTAATTACGTTTTACACGCTGTTTATTTTGGATTAGCTTTTATTTATCAGTTAATGTAATCTAGTTTAATATGTCTGGGCTTTGAAAAAATAAAATCCTGGCTTGGAGATATTTATAGGAAAAGTAAGTCAAGAAGGAAGTACCAGAAATATTTATGAGATAAACTGGTTCTTAAGAAAATTTAAATAAATGCACTTGCAAGCTTTATAAAAATGTACATTTTTCATTCAATAGTGGCAACATTAATTTTATTATTCTTGGTGCTGTAAGAAAGTTTCTTAAATGAACATGATTTTTTTCTTGTTGCATCTGAAACAATATATATATATATATATATATATATATATATATATATATATATATATATATACACACATATACATATACATAAAAACACACACACATGTGTATACTATCTATACAGGAAGGATCTTAACAACAGTGATCACCTCAGTAGATTGTCCAATGATCCGGGTTCAGACACCTTGGAGAGTGAAGTGACATGGGCCCTAGGATGTCTTGCTGATAATAAGGCTGCAGGAGTTGATGGAATCCCAATTGAACTATTAAAAATTCTACAGGATGATGCTGTGAAAGTGTTACTTGCCTTATACCAACACATTTGGAAAACTCAACAATAGCCAATAGACTGGAAAAGGTCAGTCTACATCTAAATTCCAAAAAAAGGCAGTGCCAAAAAGGGGTCCAATTATCAAACAATTGCACTAATTTCACATGCCAGAAAGCTCACGCTTAAGATTCTACAAGTTCGACTCGAACAATATATGGACCAGGAACTGCCAGATGTGCAAGCCGGGTTCCGCAGAGGAAGAGGCACAAGAGATCAAATTGCCAATGTCTGCTGGATAATAGAAAAAGCATAGAGTGCCAAAATTACATTTACTTCTGCTTCATAGACTATTCTAAAACCTTTGACTGTGACTTGTACATCTATAAAACTGCACATTAGCTGAGAGGGGCAAGCCCCAAATCAGTTAAACATTTGAATCCGTATTTTCTACTTTAAGGGATTCATTGGAAAAATAAACCACCTTTAAGCCATGCAAGCAGGGGTCAGTTGGCTGAGCCTCTACGCCTGCAGGGCTCACTATGTGGGAGACTGAATGGGGCCTTGGAAGCATGTAAGCCTGGCTATTAAGTCGCAGACTTATGGGCCGCCACTGGTCAACTGACCCCATGGCGAAGGATGATTACAGCTCCCTGCTTGCAGGGCTTAATGGCCAGGTTAACATTACCAGGGGTTAACGGCCAAGCATCAACACTTGCAGGGCTCAGTAGCCAGGAGGCTGAGATGGGCCCTGGAAGCATATAAGTCTGGCTATTAAATGGCGGGCTGCCACTGCTGGTTAAACTCGTCAAGGATACACGTTTCTTTCACCCTTTCATGAGCTTGTGGGGTGGAGACAAGCAGCTACATAGATAATTTTGTAAACTAATTACAGAAGACATCCTGGAATATTGTTTCTCATATTGTAATTTGTTCTCCACAACAGGAAGCTCACCTCCGATTGGCTTTATTATTATTAATATTGGCTTATAAAGCTCCAAATATTCACCAATCATGTGTTCAAAAGGCAACTAGGAGTTGCTAGAAGACGAAAACTGAAAAGTAGGTTATGAAGCTTTTGCCAAGATTTTATTCCACTATATGAACAGATTCTTCCATTTTTAAATATTTACAGTCATCCAAGTATACGGAAATAAAACTTCTAAAAGAAAACCTTGTGTATCTCCCAGCTGTTAATTGAAGCTTGTATCTTGTTGTATCAGAGAGGTACAAAACATGGCGTCTTATGATATAGATAATACAATAAAACATTGGGATTTGTAGAAGGGATTGCCTGAATATTCTTCACATCTCCAACACATTCAGTCTTAAAACCACAATCAGTAAAAGAACATCTGGCACAGGAACCAGAGCAAGCACAAGAGGGACTTTATATTCCCATAAATATAGGACACTTTGTAGGTTCCAATATCTGGCTATACTTAGAAGATGCTTCTCTCTTCCCCAAAGCACCTGAAGAAACAGCAAGGGAATATAAGGTGATGTTTGAAAAGTGGTTGAAATGGATAGTGTAGCCCTGGAATAGTATTTACTCCGACCAGATGTTTAATGAAACATATCGGAGGTGAGAAATAAATCACAAGAACTATAAAATGTAA
Organism: Discoglossus pictus; assembly: GCA_027410445.1. Classification (NCBI taxonomy): domain Eukaryota; kingdom Metazoa; phylum Chordata; class Amphibia; order Anura; family Alytidae; genus Discoglossus; species Discoglossus pictus. Next base: position 529,402,102 of record CM050163.1, read on the forward strand.
AAATTCCTTTACTTAGCAGAAACATGTCAAAAGATAAAGAAAACCATGATTATTGCTGAGAAATAGAGACATTAAGACACAGCAACAGAACATTTATTACTTTTTGAATACATTTACAACAATGTTAAAAATATAAATAAGGCAATAGATGTATTTTGTATTAAATGACTACTGTCAAAAATCACATATATAGTTGTCGCTAACGCTTGCGGGCTCGCACAGCACACGTAGCAAGGGCCTCAGTTGCTGCCATGGAGCGCCGACTTTACGTTCAAACGCAAACACGAAACAGCAACTGCGACTCTCGCAAACTTTACCTCGCAACGCAAACAACATACAACACGCGTTACCACTCATTACGGCCTCGCAAAAATCGGCCGCAACCCGCGAACATGAACAAATTTTAAACACAATAAATACACACAGCACATACATAAAAAGCTTACCTACAGCAAGAGGGAGCATCCAGGACCTCAAAAAAGCAACTTACACCTTCATTTCACTAAAAATAAAAGAGTTTAGACACTAAAAAATTCTCTACGCGAGCGAAAAAATGGCCGACGAACAAAACGAAAACAAGGCTACAGCACTCACACGCAAAACACCACAAGAAACTCGCAAAACACCACAAAAGACCTACGCATATTCCGCTAAGACGCATACCACACATTAACCGCCACTTTGCGACAATGCGGAAGTACACGACTACGCTAACGGTTTCGTCTCGCGCACGCACACTATTATACTGCACACATTCATCACGCTTACACAGCAGCTCCACACCACTAATGCTGCAGCAACATCAAAACAGATTGCAGCTCTTCAACACAATGCTTCAAAATAGGTACAGTATATTCATTTATTAATGTATTATATATTTCATTATTATACACCAAACAGCATTAGCTACCTTACAATTTCATTGCCGTCATTTTTTGACGGGCAATTCGCTAGTAAATAAATAAAATTAGAATCAGAAAAAATATTTGTTATTAGGCGTTATCCCCTCTATTATAAATTGCTTGTATGGCAAAATACAGACCCTGACCCATGGACAGAAGAAGTTCAGGAAGTGTTCAGTGTAGGGCCCTCTGGATCGTTGAACAATAAAGAAAATGTACAGAAATAACTAAGTTATACAGACAACAAACCAGGGCATGATGGGAAATGAAAAGCTTACAAGCCTACCTGGAGAAGTCTTTGATCCCACGTGGACTAAGGGTAAAACTACCCCCAGCTCCACATTTATTATAGCTTGGGATCATGATGCTCAGATTCCCTTAGACAATTAATAATTAGAGAGGAAGAAAAATTGTTAATCAAAATAGAGACCAAAGAGATTTTGACACAAAAGTTTACAAATCTTCTCATATTAATCTTCAAGTTAAGGGAGACAGAGAAACTTCAGTTGAGTACAAGACATCTGATACTCATAGTAAGGTATCAAGTTCAAAAAGGTAGGGGGGTACAAGGTGTAAGCTCAGTATGGTGATAGAGCAGTACCCTAGATATAAGATGCAATACCTCCCAACGGTCTTTTTTAGATCTAAACACTCAAACGATCCCATATTGGGGCTTAAGAAACCGCGGCAGAGGAATCAGAGGGAGACGAGGACCACACTAGATAAAAACACCAACATGCAAATTGTTAACCTGACCAAATACACACTCCAATACAGACATATGTCTCTGTTGAGGACGGGTTTATCTTTCTCTACCATATGCGGTTTTAACATTTTTGAATGAACAAAGGATATTAATATCATAAGCTCTAAGCCCAGCAGGACTATGAAAAATATATTTTGAAATTAGATTTCTATAGGAATTCCAACCACTCATAGATAATCCTGATACAGTGAAACATAGAGGTATAGGTCCATTCACACATTTACGAGAAAAAAGTAAAATTTACTCCATCCTTTAAACTGAGCCCACAAACAGAACTCTTCCCCAAATTGGTAGAAAGAGATTAACCCAAGATAATTATCCAAGATAAAGCTGAAGAAAATTTGTCACGAGAGGAAAGACGGGCATTGAATGAATTAAAAAATATCAACGAGATCATCATGAAACCATTATTATTATAGTTTATTTATAACGCGCTGACATATTCCGTAGCGCTGTACATAAATTGGGTTCAGACAAAGATAAATACAGATTAACATTTAGCAAAGGAAGGAGGGCCCTGTCTTTGAGCTAGGAATCCAATGTCCATGGTGAATTCCCAAGGTTCTTAGGATAGAAACTCACAGGCTTACAATCTAAGGGATAGTGAGTGGTAAAAGAGGGAGAGAGAGGTGATCAGATAAAGGGGGGAATATCATTATTCTAGACTGTGTCTCATATCATAAAGTGAAAATGACTTTTGATCCAACTAAAAAATTCCAAGAAGAATGAAATGTCATACTGGATCGTTATTATCACCAATCCCTAATCAGTAGACAGGAGTATAATTTTCTCAAAGTAAAATACCCCATTATAGCAACATTTTATCCGTCTCAAAAATTCACAAAAATAAAATCCCTCCACCTGGAAGATGTAATGACATGGTAATGACAGCTCAAGGAAACATGTTAGTGAATATATAGACTCCATTTTAAGATCTTTTGTTTTGAGCCTCTCCTCTTATGTTAAAGACACCAAACATGCGTTACAAAAGCTAGATGACATCTCTATAGAAGAGTGCACAAAACTTGCGAGCCTGGATGTTGAGTCATTCTACAAAAGCATCCCACATGACGTTGGCATGGGGGCAGTTAAGCACAAGCCATTGACCATACATAACAAATGGCTTATGGAGTTGCTAGAATTCGCTCTGACACACAATTACTTTCTCTTTGATAGTATCATTTATAGACAACTCATGGGGACAGCCGTGGGAACACCCTGTGCTCCTTCCTATGCCAACCTATATTTGGGTTGGTGGGAGGAGGCAATGGTGTTCTGTGATGAGATGGAGTCTTTTACAGAAAAGATTACCGTCTGGATGAGGTATATAGATGACATCTTGCTCATCTGGGGCAATCTAATGAAGAGTTTATTGCGCTCATTGCAGCCAGCGGCGCCGTCACACATGCAAGCCTCGATAAGCTCACAATAAGCACTGCGAGCGGGAAAGGCTTTCAATAAGCACCGAAGGCGATCATTGCGAGCCTCACAATGAGTGCTAAAGGTGCAAGGCGCTGAGCGTGGGGCTCGCGATGGGCGCCGAAGGTGATCAGTGCAAAGCAGGAAGCCTGAAGTACATGGGGGGAGAGGTTTACAATGAGCGCATAAGGTGCTCAGAGAACCAAAAGCCTCACATTGTGTGGCAAACAGCATTGCCAGCCTTACAATTTTAATCCCGTCATATTTGACGGGCAAGTTCCTAGTAATGAATAAAGATGAGGTCTCAGTAGCACGCCATCTGAATGTAGAATACAATGGCAAGGTTCAATCGATAAGATTGATTGGCATTGATAGTAGTAGTGTCCACTGAAAGGAAAGGAGACCTAGATAAATGATTACTACAATGTGAATATAGGTGGATTTGCACCAAATGGACTTAAATAAATTATGTGAAAGTGAAACATTTGTTAACACATTTCCTGAATCAGGTTAATGAGTAAAACGTTCTCTCTCCCACCCAAAAAAAACAATTTTTTTTTACTTAAATTTGATAATCTAGATATTATCCATAAAATTATTAGATCCCATATACTATTTACATCTATAATGGATAATTAATATGACAAGGAGTCAGTCATCCCAACCTGGTTCTGATACAGTGCTTTGCAAAAGTATTCACCCCCTTGGCATTTTTCGTGTTTTGTTGCCTCACAACCTGAATTAACATGGATTGTTTGAGGATTTGCATCATTTAATTTACAGAACATGCCACAACTTTGAGGATGTTTTTTTTTTTTTATTGTGAAGCAAACAACTAATAGGACAAAATAACAGAAAAAGGTCAATGTGCATAACTATTCACCCCCCTAAAGTCAATACTTTGTAGAGCCACCTTTTGCTGCAATCACAGCTCCAAGTCGCTTTGGATAAGTCTCTATAAGCTTGCCACATCTTACCAGTGGGATTTTTGCCCATTCCTCCTTGCAAAACTGCGCCAGCTCCTTCAAGTTGGATGGTTTGCGCTTGTGAACAGCAATCTTTAAGTCTGACCACAGATTTTCTATTGGATTGAGGTCTGGGCTGTGACTAGGCCATTCCAACACATTTACATGTTTCCCCTTAAACCACTCAAGTGTTGCTTTAGCAGTGTGTTCGGTGTCATTATCCTGCTGGAAGGTGAACCTCCGTCCTAGCCTCAAATCACGCACAGTGGTACAGGTTTTGCTCAAGAATATCCCTGTATTAGCACCATCCATCTTTCCCTCAACTCTGACCAGTTTCGCAGTCCTGGCTGCTGAAAAACATGGATGGTGTTCTTTGGGTGATGTGATGTGTTGAGTTTGCTCCAGACATAGCGTTTTCTTTGGTGGCCGAAAACCTAACCCTGACTTGTACTTCTCAACAACATTGTCCCTTACTTGTTTGGAGAGTTCCTTGGTCTTCATGGCAGTGTTTGGTTAGTGGTGCCTCTTGCTTAGGTGTTGCAGCCTCTGGGGCCTTTCAAAAAGGGTTTGTATATGTAAGGACATATCATGTGACAATTCGATTGCACACAGGTGGACATCATTTCCCTAATTCCGTGACTTCTGTTGGTAATTGGCTGCACCAGATGTTTTTATGGGCTTCATAACAAAGGGGGTGAATACATACGCACATGACAATTTTCTGTTTTCTATTTTCTATTTTGTCAAAAATAGTTTTATGTATATATTTTTCTCATTTCACTTCACCAACTTAGACTATTGTGTTCTGATCCATCACATAAAATTCAGATTAACAAAACATTGAACTTAAGGCTGTAATGTAACAAAATAGGTAAAACGTCAAGGGGGTGAATACTTTTGCAAGGCACTGTAGTAGAACTAAAAAAGTAAAGGTCACATCAATGATAGTTTCTTAATCCCATACATGCTTGTTATTATCTATCATTTTAAATTATGTCTTATTTCAGATCTCCTCTGTGTCCCTTAAATATAATTCTAATTCTGACCTTAGTACACTTGGCCCATAGGGGAATACAGGAACGTAGAGGTTCTTCATGGGTTCTCCAACACACTCTTTAATGTATCTAGCCCTTAGTCTTCGCTGACATACTAATTTAGAAAGTACTTAGTGCATAATTATGGTGACAGTGATGGTTTTATAAACCTCTGATACATAAATATTTTGTAAACAATCTTATTGGATAGGGTTACGCATAGCATCGTTTGTGGACTTTCTCATGTCAAGGGGAAATGAAGAAAATGTAATTCAAGGAAAAAAGACAAGCCGGGTCAAAAAGTGAAGAGACCAGAGAGCACTCCCAAATGGTCTGGCAAATCATGTGGCTTCAAGTTTCCTAATCTAGGATCTGTACAAATGAATTTGGCAGCAATTTAGGATTTCTTGTAGGCTGATGAGTACAAGAACTTTCCATAAACATGGCAACAGGGCTGTGAAACAGGAATGTCATATTATGGAGAGACGCAAACTCAAAGCTTCAACCTGCTTGGCTTAACTAAAGATAGCTTAGTACTAAATAAGAGGCATCTTAAACACGATCCGGTATATGTTCCAAATTCTCAAGTCCAAGAGCCTGGCACATTACACTTCATCCTAATTAACACCTATAAACACATTTTTTGTAATCTTTTTTAAAGGACCAATGTAATGTTCCCTGGTGGCCCAGTGGTTAGGATGCAGGTGCTTTCACTACAGCATCCAGGGTCCGGATCCAGCCAGGAAACCAAGAGGTCACACTGGTCAGTATTTGGATGGGAGACTACCTGGGAATACCAGGAGCTGTATGCAGTGGCCCACTGGAGAAGGAACTGGAAACTTACTCCACTATCTCTGTTATGAAAACCAAGTGATCAGCATGGTGTGTTGCCCATGAGGTCACGGAGAGTCAGACATGACAGAGCAACCCCATTTACACCCTGCCCTTAATAAAGATATCAAGGACAAGACAAACACTTAGCTAGAAGTTAATACTATAATCTTTGAAAATTGATTTAATATTGAATGCTGCTGGTAAAAGTCATTAAACAATACCAACAATAGAAGTGCTCAGGCAGAGAACGAACTATCCTGAATAGGTTAGTTCTATGGACATGGTCACCCACTCTGAGAGCATTATCTTTTAGCTCACTTGTGCCCTTCACTGTGAGAAATATCCTGTAGTATATTAGTCTGGTCCCACTCACTAGAGTGACCCAGCCCTGAAATACCAGGCAATTCTACCCTGAACAGGAGAAACAGCAAACCCAGGACGTACGTTTCGGCCTTGATTGGGCCTCATCAGTATGGTGTAGCTAAGGAGTCCCCTATCACTCTTAGGGAGACAAAGCCTTAAGGGTCATTTGCATAAACAATACCAATAATAGAGGTGCTCAAGAAGAGAACGAACTATCCTTAATAGGTAGTTCTATGAATATAGTCATCCACTCCGAGAGGATGATTTTAAGCAGTAAAAACAGGGCTTTTAATTGCTTATTAAAAAAAATGTAGGTATATTACATACATAGCAAAATCCAGAATCCTTCCATACCTCTTTGTCTTCTTTTTTTTTTTAGATATTCATTTAACCATTAAAATACTATCATCTCCACTAAAAAAAAAATTGTGGTTCTAGGGATAACACTATACCTAGTTCAGAGATTTATTAAAAATATGGAAACTGGTTCTCTAACTACCAGAAGATATTTACACTGCAATCTAATAACTAGGCCAGGGACAGGCAAATGAGATCATAAGGTATCTTACCTCTTAGATCAAAAAACATTTTTAAAGGCATATTTAATTTTCATGGTTTATGAATGCTGGATAGAGGAGAATTGGATAGAGGAGAATCGGTAGTGTATGAAAACATGTTTGAATGAAAAATACTAAAATAAACATTATACCTACCCCAAAGTTTGCTAAATCTCTTGAGTTTGCAAGCAGTTGATTTTAACACACCTGACAATAGCATAAAATGTGTTTTGACCAATCACAGGCAGCGAATACATTGTATTAATCTATGATAGCAGTTTGTGCAGGAAGGCATGGTTATTAATATTGTAAAGTGCTAGCATATTCTGTAGCACTGTAGAGGTGTTAAATACAAAGACAAAAATAAATACAATATTAAACACATTGCAGAAAGTAAAGTGTAGTCCCATGCACAAGGAGGAGCCCAGATATTGCTCTATATATCTCTGCATTGTGCTGCTGCTTGTTTGAAGTCTAGTAAATAGTTAAAATCTGTACCCAAATGCAGTGTTTCTATTGGTAGGTACAAGGTGCCTATGAAAGCAGCTCTGGGGGTGTGGACAACAAGGTTTATTTTTAAACCTAATAAATCTGTATGTACATAGAATTACTCAATTTAATGTGTGTTTCTGATATAAGCAGCAGGTGTTAAATTAGAACAAGATAAAAACAGGGAAATGTAGATATACAGTGGATATAAAAAGTCTACACACCCCTGTTAAAATGTCAGGTTTCTGTGCTTAAAAAAAATGAGACAGATAAATAATTTCAGAACTTTTTCCACCCTTAATGTGACCTATAAACTGTACAACTCAATTGGTAGAGGGAAGAAAAAATATAAAAATAAAATAATATGGTTGCATAAGTATGCACACCCTTAAACTAATACTTTGTTGAAGCACCTTTTGATTTTATTACAGCACTCAGTCTTTTTGGGTATGAGTCTATCAGCATGGCACATTTTGACTTGGCAAGATTTGCCCACTCTTCTTTGCAAAAACACTCCAAATCTGTCAGATTGCGAGGGCATCTCCTGTGCACAGCCCTCTTCAGATCACCCCACAGATTTTCAATTGGATTCAGGTCTGGGCTCTGGCTGGGCCATTCTAAAACTTTAATCTTCTTCTGGTGAAGCCATTCCTTTGTTGATTTGGATGTATGCTTTGGGTCGTTGTCATGCTGAAAGATGAAGTTCCTCTTCATGTTCAGCTTTCTAGCAGAAGCCTGAAAGTTTTGTGCCAATATTGACTGGTATTTGGAACTGTTCATAATTCCCTCTATCTTAACTAAGGCCCCAGTTCCAGCTGAAGAAAAACAGCCCCAAAGCATGATGCTGCTACCACCATGCTTCACTATGGGTATGGTGTTCTTTTGGTGATGTGCAGTGTTGCTTTTGCGCCAAACATATCTTTTGGAATTATGGCCAAAACGTTCAACCTTGGTTTCATCAGACCATAACACCTTTTCCCACATGCTTTTGGGAAACTTCAGATGTGTTTTTGCAAAATGTAGCCTGGCTTGGATGTTTTTCTTCGTAAGAAAAGGCTTTCGTCTTGCCACTCTACCCCATAGCCCAGACATATGAAGAATACGGGAGATTGTTGTCACATGTACCACATAGCCAGTACTTGCCAGATATTCCTGCAGCTCCTTTAATGTTGCTGTAGGCCTCTTGGTAGCCTCCCAGACCAGTTTTCTTCTTGTCTTTTCATCAATTTTGGTGGGAGCTCCAGTTCTTGGTAATGTCACTGTTGTGCCATATTTTCTCCACTTGATGATGACTGACTTCAATGTGATCCATGGTATATCGAATGCCTTGCAAAAACTTTTGTACCCCCCTCCCGACTGATACCTTTTAACAATGAGATCCCTCTGATGCTTTAGAAGCTCGCTGTGGGCCATGGCTTTTGCTGTGGTATGCAACTAAGAAAATTTCAGGAAAGACCAACTAGAGCAGCTGAACTTTATTTGGGGTTAATCAGAGGCACTTTAAATGATGGCAGGTGTATGCTGACTACTATTTAAGACGATTTGGAATGTGATTGCTTAATTCTGAACACAGCTACATCCCCAGTTATAAGAGGGTGTGCAGACGTATGCAACCACATTATTATTTATTTATTTTTTTTCTTCCCTCCACCTAAAAGATTTCAGTTTGTTTTTCAATTGAGTTGTACAGTTTATTTATCTTTGTCTAATTTTTTTACAGCACAGAAACCTGACATTTTAACAGGGGTGTGTAGACTTTTTATATCCACTGCACCCTTAACCATGGCTATCCTTTAAATATTTTGCCAGCCTAAAATTTTAAGCCCAGTACTAATTGCATATGTTTTGTCCTTGTGGGACTCGTCAGTGTTGGCTTTTTGCTAACCAATGCACTTTGGTTTCAAGGTTATTTTACAGAAATCCATTAAGCTTATTGTGGGCAAAAGAGTGAAAGAAGCATTCCACCATTCAAGGTACAGTAAGAAAAAAAATACATTTTTGCATAACCTAGAACATCTAAATTTTAAGAATTATGAGATGGAGAGCCAATTTTCTTCCTGCAATGCATCGCTAGCCTCTCTTGCGTTAAGGAGTTAAAACTAATAAAGAAGCTGTCTCTTTATGCGAGAGTGCTAACCAGAGAACGTCACTGAGGCATGACAGTGAAATAGAGCCCTGACTGTACATTGTGATACGATACCTAATTAGTAACTTTGCAGGTTCAAACAGCAAGTAACAGTTTAGGTATCTTTTGTTTAACCGTGAACTCAATAGGTCTCAGTGACTGCTAGTATTATATGGGACACATGATATACAGTATCAGTGCATATAGTTTAAGTGCATTGCTTAATTTGCAAAGCTAAATAACATTGTTTGAAGGTTCCTACACTTTTCAAGATGGTTCTCCAAAGGAGAAATTAATTTCTTGTTTATTTCCATATTTGGTTAGTGGGTTGAGCGCAGGTAAGACAGACTTGAGTGTATAAATATATTTACAGGGGTTAAGTACAACGAAAAAATATAATAGTATACAAGGCAAAAAAATGGAGGGCCTCGTCTTGGGGTTTAAAATCTTACAAACAGGTTTTTCCAAAGCACTTTACAAGATTGAAAACTCGCAAAGTTACAAATTTAAAGAAGCTTATGGAAAATGTGCAAAGTGGAACTAAATCACAAAAAAAGTAAATAATCCAAAAAATAGAAGTATATCCAAGTATAATAATTTTCAGAACACAATCAAATTATCAAAGTACATCAATTTGGCCAAAACTTAACTTTTAATAAATATATCGAATAAAACCCATCTTAAAAAGATGTTTAAAACAACTATGACAAGGTATTTTACTCTTATTATCTCTGGTTTTCACAATACCTATAGGGAAACAGCGCTATCCCCCTGTTAAAAATGTTGATGCAATATCTATATTAATATAACCTCTAAGGGAAGTCAGTCATCTCCTGCATTACCTCTTATGCTGATGGGACCTTATATTATGTTAGAGACCAGATACATTTAGGGGCAATAAAAGTCAAATACCTTGTCATAGTGGTTTTAAAATCGTTTTCGGATATTTTTTTTATATTTATTAAAAGTTAAGTTTTAGCCAAATTGATGAACTTTGATAATTTGATTGTGTTATGAAAAATATTATACTTGTATATACTTCTATTTTTTGGATTATTTAAAGAAGCTTATCATCTTCCATCTTAACATGCACAACTCATCTTTCACTCGCCTGTAACACACCCAAACCCAAGTTTTCAATCTTGCATGGTGCTTTGGGGAAAGCACTATAGAAACTGGATTCTAAGCTCAAATACAGGGCCCTCCATCCTTTGCAATATGTTTATATTGTTTTTTATGTTTATGTATGTTTATATTGATTTATATATATACTATTTCTACATAGCAGCCAGTCCCTCTCAGCAGCCATCTTCACATAGCAGCCAGTTCCTCTAAACACATACCTCCACACAGCACTCAAACCGTCTCGGGATCCAACCCCAGACATAACCAAACCACTTTCAGCACCCACCTCACATAGTGCCCATCTGCTCTCAGCAACCATCTCACAGAAACCATTCCCCTATCCATTGCAGTCATTCAGCCCATGTTCTCCCTCACTTCTTCCCTGATACACATCCCCAGTGTGCTGAACTGCTCCACACTGCCACCTCTTGGAGCATCAATAGTAATGTTCTACAGAAAATAAAATTAAATGCAAACAAAAAAATTACTCAGCTCTGGTCCCCCTAGAGAAAGCCACTGGTGCTATGCACCACCTGCATGACTGGTAGCTTTGCCCCTGCTTTCAGTGTCACCTATTGAGTTCATGACCCAAATCTTGGGTCTAAGGCTATCCTGAACAGTCTGCGAAAACTACCTTGCCATGGTGAATAATGCTTGTGTACTTCAATGACGCTGTCGGCTATACCATGTAGAGTCACTCAAGATAGGCAAGTCATAGCAGAGGTCAGACAAAGCGCATTTCACTTGAGAAGGACCCGACTACCCACACCAGTATCTTGGCCAAGAAAATCTTATGGATAAGCACAACCGTACAGACGAGCCGGACATGCTGTGGTCACGGAGAGTCAGGCACGACTGAACAACATCATCCTGAGCATTAACACAATAAATTCAGCCTATGTTTCAAAGGTAGCTGGAATGAGCAGACTATAAGTATCTATTGGTGTATGCACACACACACACGTATTGACATGATCTCTTACAGACAAAACGAATACTTCATTTAAACAGACACTACGTCAATATGGAGCTGACAATTTTAATGAGGTGTCATTTGCCAATTAAGCGTGTCAGGATGAATATGTATAAAGGATCCTGTGGTATTATATACACATATTGAAGGCGCAGTCCAGTAAAGCGTGACGCTGAAAATAGAGACGAGGTGCATGTGAGAGCTATATGATACCTAATTAGTAGGATTGCATGTTTAGACAGTAAGTAGCAGTTTAGGTATCTTATTTAATTTGTCTCACTGTGACAAGACTATTAGGATTCAGAGCAGTTGCTGTAATTGGATATATGGTAATAGGGATGCTGAGAAATAAGTAATGTTACAATTGAATGCCATGGGTGTATCAACTTGGTAATCAAATATACAAAAGAATATCTGCTCTCTTGTTTGAACAAAACTATACATAGACTATCTATCTATCTCTATATCTATCTATCTATCTATCTATCTATCTATCTATCTATCTATATCTATCTATCTATCTCTCTATCATGACCAATGCTTCCAACACAGCATTTTATGAAACCTTGGGATACCATTTTTTGTACGACCAGATCTTCCAAAAGATAATTACTGCAAAAAATAAATAAAAAAAATAACCTGTGGAAAGCTTGGTGATAAACTAGAAACTGTCCAGGAGGGAGGTTATGATGTCATTAGTAAGGGCTTTTACATATTTGTCCTGTTTAGGATCACTGGGAGAGGTTATCCCCAGTGGTCTTAAATGGTGGTACAGTGAAAGAGCTATGGGTTTTGCATGGGAGCCATTTAGGCAACATGGAGTTCCATTATTGCATTTGGAGCGAAAATAGGGTTCCATGCTTGAAATAGTGAGGAAAAACATCTATTTAATTATTCACATTTTATATAGCTTTATAAAAACGATTTTATGGAATGGTTTCTTACAAAAAAAATGTTTTTAATTATATATATATATTACAATGATGTTTATTTCTTACACTACATAGACGTGCACTTAATTTATTTCTGACAAAAATAAATCATTTCAGAACTTTTTTCACCTTTAATGTGACCTATAAACTGTACAACTCAATTGAAAAAACAAACTGAAATATTTTAGGTGGAGGGAAGAAAAAAAAGAAAAATAATGCGGTTGCATAAGTCTGCACACCCTCTTATAACTGGGGATGTAGCAGTGTTCAGAATTAAGCAATCACATTCCAAATCGTGTTAAATAGGAGTCAGCATACACCTGCCATCATTTAAAGTGCCTCTGATTAACCCCAAATAAAGTTCAGCTGCACTAGTTGGTCTTTCCCACAGCAAAAGCCATGGTCCACAGAGAGCTTCCAAAGAATCAGAGGGATCTCATTTTTTAAAAGGTATCAGTCAGGAAAAGGGTACAAAAGAATTTCCAAGGCATTAGATATACCATGGAACAGAGTGAAGTCAGTCATCATCAAGTGGAGAAAATATGGCACAACAGTGACATTACTCCCTCCAAAATTGATGAAAAGACGAGAAGAAAAATGGTCTGGGAGGCTACCAAGAGGCCTACAGCAACATTAAAGGAGCTGCAGGAATATCTGGCAAGTACTGGCTGTGTGGTACATGTGACAACAATCTCCCGTATTCTTCATATGTCTGGGCTATGGGGTAGAGTGGCAAGACGAAAGCCTTTTCTTACGAAGAAAAAGATCTAAAGATGAAACCAAGGTTAAACTTTTTGGCCATAATTCCAAAAGATATGTTTGGCGCAAAAACAACACTGCACATCACCAAAAGAACACCATACCCACAGTGAAGCATGGTGGTGGCAGCATCATGCTTTGGGGCTGTTTTTCTTCAGCTGGAACTGGGGCCTTAGTTAAGATAGAGGGAATTATGAACAGTTCCAAATACCAGTCAATATTGGCACAAAACCTTCAGGCTTCTGCTAGAAAGCTGAACATGAAGAGGAACTTCATCTTTCAGCATGACAACGACCCAAAGCATACACCCAAATCAACAAAGGAATGGCTTCACCAGAAGAAGATTAAAGGTTTGGAATGGCCCAGCCAGAGCCCAGACCCGAATCCGATTAAAAATCTGTGGGGTGATCTGAAGAGGGCTGTGCACAGGAGATGCCCTAGCAATCTGACAGATTTGGAGTGTTTTTGCAAAGAAGAGTGTCCAAATCTTGCCAAGTCAAAATGTGCCATGCTGATAGACTCATCCCCAAAAAGACTGAGTGCTGTAATACAATCAAAGGGTGCTTCAACAAAGTATTAGTTTAAGGGTGTGCATACTTATGCAACCATATAATTTTATTTTTATCTTTTTTCTTCCCTCCACCTAAAAGATTTCAGTTTGTTTTTCAATTGAGTTGTACAGTTTATAGGTCACATTAAAGGTGGGAAAAGTTCTGAAATTATTTATCTTTGTCTCATTGTTTTACAGCACAGACATTTTAACAGGGGTGTGTAGACTTTTTATATCCACTGTAGGTTATCAAGTATGTAGAAATAAAGTAGTTAATTGTACCACTAGCGCTACTTAATTTACTGATGTTGTACAAATAAAATATAACTTTTTAAAAAACTTTACTATTTTTTTTAACATTATACAGAGACAAATAAAATATAATAATAACAGTAGAGGATTTACTAATCTGAGCTGAACCAAGATATCCCTATCCCCATTTTAAAACACCTTATAAAAATGATAAAGGTGAACTTTGATTTGTCAGAGTTATCACAGTGATGAGAAAAGAGTAGCAGCACACTAAAAATAAAAAAAAAGGAGTCATTTTGCATGTGTTTTCTTACTAAAGACCATTAGCCCTATTAAATTCCAAGCCCGGAAGTGCAACGACTTTGGGCTTGAAATTTGGCCGAGTTACAGAGCTATTAAATTTGAGCAGGGCGTGAGTTACGGGCCAGAAGCAAACCCGTAAACCTTTTGTCGCGCGTTGGATGTGCGGCCGTGAACATGATCAATTAGTCAAACCAGTAGTTACAGGTTTAGACAGAGCCAATGACAAATGAGATTCATCCAATACGTCACTGAAAAATGGAGGTGGGATTTCAAAGCCTTACGGGTTTCAATTACAAGTTTCAATCGGATCCACATTTAAGATATAATGCAAAATTAATAAATCCGTAAATATGATATTCTAGTCCATGCAAGTTCCATTATATGTATCAACACATTGATTGCCGGGATCGACATAACACGGAAATTAAACTGATAATAAATAATTTTATATTGCAGATTTGCAAGTTTGAGAATGTTGTGCTATTAATAATACCGAACATCACTTTCCCTTTTATTATGAGTACAGTAGTGTGTGTTTATTTGCATTTACAGTGCTACGGATTGGACTTTACCCTCCTTGCAGGTCCTCTCTAGTACCAGTAGGCTTTTTTGCTCCATTTGCGGGTTTCGGGCTTGAACGCCAGTGAATTTGTTGCAATTTAATAGCGTGATTGGAACGTAACAGTTATGGCCTTGACAGATCAAAGGATTTGCAAGTGCGCAAGTCGAAATTTCATGTCCGGTAGGGTTTTCTCGCTCTTCACCAGCAGGTCATCAGCGGGTTGCTTAACGGGGAGCATATAATAGCCGTAAGTCTTGCGGGCTACTTTACAGGCTACAGTTTTCCAGACAGAGGGAATTTAATAGGGCTGCATGTATGACGGTAAATGTTGTTTATATTGATATTTAATTTAATACTGATATTTTCACATTGGCCCTTTAAACCCGTCTATTGTATTCACTCCATACAACAAACACAAAAGGTGTGGATAAGGAGTGGGGGCTTTGATGACTTGGAAACGTTGTTGGCTACTTCCTCCAAGTAATTAGATCTCCGAGTCAGACCAAGGAGTACAACAGAGGGGTTTAAAAAATGCATGGAGCATCTCCTAAACAGAGGATCAAACAACACAGAGAGCTCTTAAATAAACAGAACTAATAAAGCTAATGACCCCAGACCTTGAGAGGTGACCCAGCGCCTTCAAGCCATAATAATAAAAAAGAGCCCATAATCATTTCATTTGCTTTCTCCTAAAGATAACCTGAGTCCTTATCTTATCAGCAGCAAATTACCTTGCAGTGTGCCGGCTGCTTAACGCTGTACAACTTCCTCGCACTATCTTCACGTTTGGGAGATTACTTTCACTTGGGGAATCCATTTCTAATCTCAGTAAAACTTATGCAGTTTTATCAGCGTTCACAAAATAAATTGCTTTGCTTAAATCCTTTGGTGCTGCAGCAGGGCAATGATTTAAAGGGAAAATATTCTATCATTTATTTAAAATATCATGTTTTGAGGGGACATTGAAATATATTTTTTCTTTTGTTGCATCGGAAAGAGGGTATTTGAGAATGTCGGCAATGAGTTTTCTTTTTCAAATGAAGGTGTCAGAGCATAAAAACTGAATTTAGGGACTTTTTTGTTAACCAATATGATTTACAGACTAAAGTATGCGCTCTGCATTTCCTGTTTCAATGGAGTTTTAATAGTTTAACTTAATATTTTGTTATGTAAAAACAACCTTTGAAATGGTTAAAACAAGCTCTTTTAATTGATTGAATAAAATCATGTGTGCTCCACGTCCCTTTAAGCATTCGGAAAAAAATCTGTAGGTGGGATTACTAATAGGCAAGTTCGAGTCAGGACCAATGTCTGCTACTTAAAGGGATATGGAAGGTCCCTGGGTTTTACTGTGTATATAATATACCTCTGTATCTATGTAATTTATGTACCCTCTACAGCTCACAAAGACACAGACTCTGTACCATTTACTTAATGTCTACAGCTCATGAAGGCACAGACTCTGTATTACTGGTTGTGAAGCAACTCATACTAACCAGTTACCTGCTGCGGAGTCATGGTCCCCGATAGGCTAGGACACTACACTCCATACCCTACAGACACTGTATCCACATAAACGTAAGTGGGTAGACCCATACAGGGACTATTTGTTTAATTTTAGGCATTAAAAACAGAGTTTATAATCTCTTCTTAATAAAATAAAGTACGGTACTTAAAAGTAAATAGATACTCAGGCATATTCTATACCTAGTAAAATCCAGAAAACTTCCAAATCCCTTTAAGAGACAGTTTCTTTAATGTTACTTGAGGTTGACAGCTTGAACTATGTAGAAATAGGAGTTCATTAAATATAATATAATACTCTGTATGTGTAGTATAGACCCAGTATTCGCTAAGACTTGCATATGCAATAAATTAAATGTATCCTTACTCCTGGACCATTTTAATTTATTTAATTTTTAAATGTTTTTCGTTGATTCATTTTAATAGACTAATAACAAAAGTTAAGTTTTAGCTTTTTTTTTTTTTTGTCTCTCCCTTTGGATTTAGATTGTAGCAGATTTGGACTGTAAATAACAATAGTGCTATAGTTCTTCTTTGTTTCGTTTTCATGACAAAAGAGAGTTTTAAAACACGCCCCTTTAAATGCATGATATAAAATGCATTTTGTCCCTTTTATTCCTGAAGTTTTGAGGTGAACACAATAATGTTGGTCAGCTCAGTCTGAGTATTTTGAAAATTCCAAAGAAAAAAGCAAAATCAGCTGGTATCAAGTAAAAGAAATTAGTTCTGGTGCCTTTGAAAAGAGTTGACGAATATCTGGGCATGGAGCAAAGTTGCAATAAGTAATGGCACACGGGCAGGTTAACGACCTTAATGAAAGGAGTAAGTGGCTTGAAACGACCTGAGCGTGGTAATGTCACAACCCTGTGTAAGACGGGTCTGAAGGATTCCTGAACACAACACAGACAAGCTATTTGGGTGTAAAAACTTGTATATTAACTTTAAAGGTTTGTGGATCACTCACGCAAATAGTATTAGGAATATAATTAAGCAATTGATAATGAAATCAGTGCCAATGGCTCCATTTATAAAATACACAAGAAGATGTCTACTTTAACATTCAAATGATATGAAAACTAGCATTGTGGTTGAATGTGTCTACTCATACTGAGCACGGTCCCAACAGAGACCAGGGGGGACCCCCAAACAACAGTCAATGTAGGACTGAGTTAGTTTGGAATATATTTATTTAAACAGAAATAAATATGAGCATCCAAATTAGTGGTCCAGAAATTATATATGGGTTGAAATACAATGATAAACTGAATTTTAAAAAAATGGGGCTTTACAGAGAAGCCACATTGTTTTAAACACACACCAAAGTCAAAATCTTTAGAGGAGCTCATGTGAATACAGAAGTTAGTTACAAAAAGAACAATGCAGAATAGCTAGGTTTTGTTGTACCCTAGGCCCATCCAACCTTGTATATGCCCTATACTCAAGTTACTTCTCCTTCTTTCCCACTAGATTATGGCAATGCCTAATTCCCTCTAAACATTTCCTTACTAGTTCAGTCCTCTTCCTTCAACCCAACTATTTGACCCAGTTCACAAAACTGATCCAGTCTACAGCTCGTTACACCATTTTAGAAACAAACGTCAATTTCCCTATATGCGTTGTCATTTCCCAGCCCATTCTGTGTTCTTCACTTGTGATTGTATTATTATTTTTGTAAAGCTCCTTGAAAACAAATCTGCTATTCATATACAGTAAACTCCCCTCTATCCGGCATCCACAGGGACTTCCTATTGCCGGATAAGTGTAGTTGCGAGTTAATTGGAAGTACCCGAATTTAAGGGTCTAAACGACCCTTAAACACCTCATAACCCCTCAAAAAAAATTTAAAAAGGCATTAGCACCTAAACTGGTCCGTTTAGGCCCAGAAAAAATAATTAGAAAAAAGTAAGCATTTTTTTGTTTTGCAGTCTCGAACTCCAGAATTGTGCCGGTTACGCCGGTTTAGCAGGAGTTCTTTCAAAATAGGGAATTTATTCCGGTGGCGGTTGCTTGAGAGTGCCGGTTGGTTAGGTGCTGGATAACCGGGAGTTTACTGTATATACATATATCCCAGCTTTAGCTCCAAAGTCTTGGGCCCTCATTCAATTGCAATTTGGCCAATTGAATAGGCCTCTAAATAAGCACATAACATATTTTTTTTTAAGAAGTTTTTAGTTAGTAAGAATCTGACCAAAAGCAAGGTTTTCACTAACTAAAAACTTATTTAAAAAAAAAATGCTATGTGCTTATTTAGGGCCATATTCAATTGGCCAAATCGCAATTGAATGAGGGCCTTGGTTCTGCAGCGTAACCACCACGTCTTGGGCTTACAGTTCCAACAAATACAAGGAAAATGCAAGAGGTGCATGAAATACAGAACAAGAAAAATTATTTAAAATAAACCAAACATACTGCCAATGAACTTCATTAGTTATGGCACCCTTTGTTAAAAACATCACCAGAATATTGCCCAAAAATGTCTCAACAGGAACATACACTTTGTATACTATGTATATTGTTAGCATCAAAGGCATACAACGGTGCTGGGCCTGATGCAGTAGTGGGTGCAGAAGTTGAACCCCAATATTATTTTATCTATGGTGCTGACCTGCAGGTGTTATACTACACCCCCACTCTGTGCCTTTTCAGTCTGGGGCCCGGCTGATTAGCATCCAATGCTTATAAGGACCGCCTATGAGGATCATACTTTGTGCGACACACTACATTTTCTTTTAGTGTTGCACCGTCTTGCATAGAGTACATTTTAACTATGTTTAAAATGTTAGGCTGTCTCCATCCCGCTGTGTTCCTGTGAACCACCATATAAGGTTGCAAGGACTGGCATTGGTTCTACGACCGCTGTGTCTTCACATCAAAGTGTAACATAATTAAATACAAGATATGGAAGTCTAGAAAAACAAACCATAGCTGAGACAGCATTGTGGACTTACCCATCATTGGAACAGGTCATAAATTCTTCCTTTATCTTTGGATGCCAGCATCCCCCATTTAGCATGGCAGTGTGACCCTGAGTAAGAAAGAAAATGCTTTTAAAAAAAACAATATTTAATACATTATAATAATAATGGTCCACCATGGTTCCAAATGTTCAAGCATGAATTTAAAAGAACATGATATGAGGATAAATGATGTTAATTTTAGAAATACAACATGAACAAAGCACTGAAACATAATAACAACTAGTTTAATCGATCCTAGCAGTGATTCCTGCCAATAAGAGCTTACAATTTATAAAACTGGCGATTTAGCTCTAACAAAACCACCAATACTAGTAAAAATATTAAAATATCCTATGTATGTTCAAGGACCACTGTACGTCAAAATAAAAAAAATATATACCTGTCAAGAATGTGCCAAACTACAATATTAGCAGCTGTGAAAGACATGAACATAAACATATTTATAAAAATCTGAATTTTTCAAGACTCAGTTTATGAGTACAGGAATCCATTTTGAACAGAGAGCAATCCAGAGGTTAGATAACTGGATAAGTATGAAACTGTCACCATACTCATGACCAGGCAGGTTGCATCAATAGATGCAACCACAGCCCTCCAGAAATGTACGGTGATGTTCTCTCATACACACAGCTTCCGCCAAGTATCATAGGTTTATCTAGGATAGGTATCAAAATTTATTTTTTAATTGTACCGTTGGTCCTTTAAGCCGGAAGCACATCTATTGGACAAACACATTTAACATGTTCATGTAGAAAACATATGAATAATCTTTATTTAATCAAATTATGTCTTTTTGTAGCTAACAAATGTTCATTGATAAATAAATAGAGAGCTCAGAGGCCAAGAAACAAAGTGAGAATACGGAAGGAAATTTTACTAAAGAAATATAAAATAATATAATTTTGTTTATAATTGCAATACATTTGTCTCAGTGATTTCTAAAACGGGTATTTTAATTTGTATTTCTTTCAGCATTTTCGGTCAGTCCAAGATGGCCAACTTGGTTTGGAGCAGAGTCCTCACATCCTTCCATACTGGTTGGATGACCTCATAATCTAATTGTAGCAACCTCCAAATATATACTTGGCAATAATAATGATGGTAACTAAAAAAAAACAAAAAAAAAAAAAAAAGTTCATCACATCACAATGGTGGATTTCTGCACATTATAAATAAATAAAATATTTAGTAAAAATTATGTTTTTCTCATTATAAGGACCAGTTCTTGAAAAAACACATAGTATAAATATGAAACTAATAAAGGATAGTAATTGGGCATTTCCCCCCAAAATCTGCTGGGTAAAAAAAAGATTTTATCTACCCTAATTGGCAACACCGAACTTCATATAGATTCAAAATGGAATCACCAGATTTGTTGTGCACCAAATACTTAAATTTGAAGAAAAAGCCTCGCCAGAAAAGCTGACACAAGTGCTCCAGAGCATGGGTGTAGGAGCCAGTTCCTACACCCATGCTACAGAACCACTATGGCCACTGTTTTAAAATGTGGCCACCTTGGTTAAACCGAGAAATGATGAAATATACCCTTGTTGCAAATCTCACCCAGACAGGAGACATCCCTCTCAACTACCATTTAGCCCTTTCTTTCCCCCCTCTACATTACCTCCCCATTTTTTTTCTGGACTTTATACTTTCCAAAAAAAAGGGAAAAGGTATATGGAAGTATTTATATTACCTTTTATATAGCTATATAACTTCAACATGATTGTATGGCAATATATAGCTGTCGGTGAAGATGAATCACTCTTCCATAATAATAAACCATATATACTCGAGTATAAGCCGACCCGAGTATAAGCCGAGGCACCTAATTTTACCACTAAAAACGGTAAAAAGGTATTGACTCAAGTATAAGACAAGCTTGGAAAAGAGGGTCCTTCCCCCCTTATCATCCTCCTCCTTCCCCCCTTATCATCCTCCTCCTCTTTCTCCTCCATTCCCCCATATCATCATCATCCTCCCCCTTCCCCCCTGCCCGTTATCCTCCTTCTCCCCCTTCCGGCGTCAGGATCAGCTCATTGGAGCATAGTAGCAAGTAAGGAGAAAGGGGGATAGGGATTGGAGAGGGTGTAGTAAGAAGGAGGTTATGGGGGAAACAAGATGATGATAAAAGGGAAAAACGAGAAGGAGGACGATGATGATAAGGGGGGAAGGAGAAGGAGGAGGATGATGATGATAAGGGTGGGAGGAGGAGGATAACGTGGGGGAAGGAGGAAGATAAGGGGCTGAAGGAGGAGGATTTTTTTTTTACTCTAGTATAAGTCGAAGGGGGCTTTTTCAGCATAAAAAAATGTGCTGAAAAAGTCGTCTTATACTCGAGTATATACGGTCAATCACAAAAACAGAACAATTGGCCTTAGTACAATATTGCAAAAAGCAGTAAAATGTTTCTGAAGGCTGGATTCATCAATCGTAACACTGGACAAACATTTTATTGCTCCTATTTCGCTTTTTAGGGAGATTGTGGAGCTGCACTGAGTGGCCCGGGGTGGCCTCTGATGGGGCAGGCATGTCTGAATTATGTGGCCTGCTCAAGGTGGTGGCTGGACACTCTGGAGGATTAGGAAAGGGACACTGGGAGCGGAGAAGGAGCCTAAAGAGGAGCACACTGTGATAGAAGTAGCGAACTGCTCAGCAGAAAAGCTCACTATTGATCCGGTCCACAGGGCTGGGAAGTGAGACCCAAAAGGAGGGCTCTTCAAATAAACATCCTCACATATCCATAAAAAACTCTTCCCCCAGTCCCACAACGTTGTACAATCAAAGTGAATATCTCAAATAAACAGCAACTTATATCTTCAGGAGTTACAGTGGAGGAAGTTTTGGGAAGCACATAAGTAACTGCGTCAAACTGTGTGGTGTTTTTGACGGACACATATTCTGTTTACAAGATATTTTAGAAAAACACATAGGGCCACATTCAATTGGAAGGCCACAACTCGAGTGCAGACGGCAAATGGTGTGCGAGTGTGTTGCGGGCTCCCGTTCATCTCCGACTGCGATGCTATTCAATTGCTCAAGCCCGCAAGTTACGGCCTTAAAGCCAAAACCGTAAACCATGCACTGGTCCGGAGCAGTTCAGGTCGGGAATATGATAAATTAACCAGGCCCGTAACCTAGCATTTCGAATCAGCCAGTAGAAAATTAGACCGTCATTATTACGGCAGATTCGGGGGTTCGATATGTGATCAGACTTGCAAAACCAAAAAATAAAGAATTATGAAAATTAATGCCAATACTGTTCTAGTCCATATGGGTGGTCTGATATGTATTAACTCATTAATACCCGAGATCGATTTAACCCCGAAAGGAAGATAAAAATAAATGTTATATACTGCCGATTTGTGGGCTTGAGGCTGTTGTGCAATTAATTCTATCAGCATTTACAGTGCTACTAATAGGTGTTTAACCCCCTTGCGGGTCCTCTCTAGCACTTGTATGATTTTCTTCTTCATTTGCCATTTACGGGTGTGAAAATATTTGCAGACTTGGGGAATTGGAGCGATTGAATAGCGATTTGCTTTGAAAGATCAAAGGCTTCTGACTTTAACCATCGCCATTTCCTCAAGGCCGTAACTCGGAAGCCGATCGTAGCCCGCAAAAAGAGGCCAATTGAATAGCAAATTAGCTTGCAAACTCACTTACGGGCTCCCGGATCACCCGAAATTTCAATTGAATATGGCCTATGTGTCTAGAAAAGTGATTACTGGATGTTATAAGATTATATGTATAATCTTGGAGACACCTCTTTAAACTGGGTGGCTAAACAGATGCTACATTTTGAAAGTAATGGTTATTTAACTAGAAATATTTTCTGTCTTGTGAAATACTAGAACAGGCACACAGTAACAGTAATAATATTTGCTACATAGTCATGTCTATAGCTCCAGATGTCTATCAATCTTCAGATTTTCATCTGAACATCTAGAGGTTTTGGAACAACTGAAAGTGCATATACACAGCTTACACATGCCTTTATGTTCATCATTAGTCACTGTGCCCTCCCAGCCTCAGAGGTCAGTTTCAAGATTTCCTGGCAACCCGTCTGCCAGACTTCTAGGCACATATACACATTAATCACTTTGTGTCCTACACTCTGTCGGTGTGGTACACCTTAAAAAGCCCCCGCATTGAGAGGAAAGCCCACCAAGAGCGCACTGCCTCCTTTAAGAATAGAGATCTGATAGCCTAGAGGTCTCCGAAATGAAAAGTATACATGAATGGCATCTGCCTCGGAATACAACTGCAGTCATCACGTGGAAGTATGCTTGCCCCTCTTTGTAATGATATAAAAATCAGTGTGTAAGTACACTTTTCCTTAATTTATCTTAATTTCTTTCCCAGCTGTCACTCAAATACCACACCATCCAATTAGTGGTTTCCGGTATGCTGATACACAACTCATGGACACATATTGTTGGAACTTCAAATAAATATAGAACCCAATGAAGGAATAATCTTGACAGAAAAGGTTGTGCATTTTTTACCATATGTCCCAAATAGCGCTTTAATAAATATGGCAAATAACCTGATTATTTTGAAGTTCCAATGTGCCTCTATCCATGATTTAAAGGTTTACATATACATATCAGAAGCATTCATAATCCAGGGACTTAAATATGCATTTAAGTATTTGATCTCAATTGTAAACTCTGTCCCAACGTCAGGGATTGGCAAATTTATATGAAACTAAGGAGGTAGCCAGGTTAGTGCTTAGAAAGTCTATTTTTTGATGATAGCCAGTAAGCTTGAAACAGCTGTGCATGGATAGGATACTCAGTGTTTATTCCAACCTTGGCTTTGCATTAAAGCTGTGTAATACAGCATGCATAAGCTTAAAGAAAGCCATGTTTCATAATGGCTATGGATTGAAGAGCGAGGCATTTTTGGGCACATTTGCATGTCCCAGCTCAGCTTCCCAGAATGCAGTGTAATAACTGTTTTTCTCAGAATTAGGAGCTGGAAGCAGGTTTTTTAACTTGTCATTCAAATGTGAACACAGATGTACTATTTATTTTATATATATATATATATATATATATATATATATATATATATATATATATATAAAATTAAGAATGCTCGGAACCAGCAGTCAAATCTTAGAAGCTGTGGCACCTCGGCTCCCATGATTTGTCAAGCCATGCTGTATATAACACAATAAAGTCTCCAATATACACCGAGGTTGATACCAATGTCTCAAGTTATTAAGTGCATTACTTAGCTGTGTACCACAACAAGTCATGTTTGTTTTCTTGCATGTTGTGCCAATTTTCAGACATAAATTATAGTTGCTCTCATTGTTGATGTCTAATTGGACAACCACAACTAAGTATGATGAATATATCTCTAATGGAAACTTTGAAGACTGGCTCCATTTTTTCCAAAAGTGTCTGCTTGTTTGGATACAAATAATAAAGATGTAATAGAATTATTTACAAGTTCTTTCTGCATAAAATACCATATTAAAACCAAACCACAGCAAATAACTGTATAAATGTAAAGTAAAGGCAGCTGTAGCCAAACTCTTGTAATTTGACGAGGTACAATATATTCAGATTTTAAGATCTTCACAATCAGGAAAACCCTGACTATCTATCAATGTGACAAGTCTTAAATACTAGAGCTGTAATCGCCCAAAATTCTGTGCAGAGCATTAATCACATGGAAATTGATAGGATTTGCCACCAGCTGAAGCATATTTCTGCCCTAGGTCCATCCATGTATATATTCTTCATTTAACTAGCTTGTCCAGTTGTATTAATGGATATACATGAGTTGGTGTACATGATGTCAGGCAGTGTAATATACACTGATCTGCAGAAATGTATCTTATTGTGCATATATTTCACTCCATATTGCCATTTTTCTCCATATGTACATTATACTATGATTATGCAAGATTGATCAGTCTGAGGCTCCCTGAAAAGGTACAATACTCATTAAACTGATGGTTTTGCCATTAGTGAAACAGTCTCTAGT
>CM050163.1:529432516-529437516 GCA_027410445.1 Discoglossus pictus
CTCAGAGACATGGCCAAGGTAAGAAAGGCTGAAAGACGACCACCACTGAACAAGACACACAAGATGAAACGTCAAGACTGGGCCAAGAAATATCTCAAGACTGATTTTTCTAAGGTTTTATGGACTGATGAAATGAGAGTGAGTCTTGATGGGCCAGATGGATGGGCCCGTGGCTGGATTGGTAAAGGGCAGAGAGCTCCAGTCCGACTCAGACGCCAGCAAGGTGGAGGTGGAGTACTGGTTTGGGCTGGTATCATCAAAGATGAGCTTGTGGGGCCTTTTCGGGTTGAGGATGGAGTCAAGCTCAACTCCCAGTCCTACTGCCAGTTCCTGGAAGACACCTTCTTCAAGCAGTGGTACAGGAAGAAGTCTGCATCCTTCAAAAAAAACATGATTTTCATGCAGGACAATGCTCCATCACACGCGTCCAAGTACTCCACAGCGTGGCTGGCAAGAAAGGGTATAAAAGAAGAAAATCTAATGACATGGCCTCCTTGTTCACCTGATCTGAACCCCATTGAGAACCTGTGGTCCATCATCAAATGTGAGATTTACAAGGAGGGAAAACAGTACACCTCTCTGAAAAGTGTCTGGGAGGCTGTGGTTGCTGCTGCACGCAATGTTGATGGTGAACAGATCAAAACACTGACAGAATCCATGGATGGCAGGCTTTTGCGTGTCCTTGCAAAGAAAGGTGGCTATATTGGTCACTGATTTGTTTTTGTTTTGTTTTTGAATGTCAGAAATGTATATTTGTGAATGTTGAGATGTTATATTGGTTTCACTGGTAAAAATAAATAATTGAAATGGGTATATATTTGTTTTTTGTTAAGTTGCCTAATAATTATGCACAGTAATAGTCACCTGCACACACAGATATCCCCCTAAAATAGCTAAAACTAAAAACAAACTAAAAACTACTTCCAAAAATATTCAGCTTTGATATTAATGAGTTTTTTGGGTTCATTGATAACATGGTTGTTGTTCAATAATAAAATTAATCCTCAAAAATACAACTTGCCTAATAATTCTGCACTCCCTGTATACTAGAGACCAGTCACACCCATGATTTCATTCGGAGGACCCAGTTTAAGAACGAAGCCCCTAGTTCACAGTTGAAACAAAATAATTTTCCTTTAAGGTGAGACTTTGTATTAAACAGAGGGACAAGGCTAAAATGAAGGAGTCTCATTACAAAAACGGACTGTCCCTCTAAGAGAGAGAAGTTGGACTGGCAGGAATTATGTGTCAAAGAGCCACTACCATAGAGTATGACTACGTTGAATTAGTACAGAAAATAAATAGTACATTTGTGTTCCAAATTGAATGTCTACAAATAAGCTAAAAAAACGTATTTGCTCCTCAGGTTTCCTAGAATTAAAGATATCGCACTGCATGCTGGGAAACTGGGCAGAGATATGTAAATGAGCCCACAATGCATTGCATATACATGGCTCCTTTTAGGCACATCTTTAATGTATTATACAGCTTTAAGCAAAGCGTAGGATGGATTATGCACAAGCCAGGAGACCTAACCAAAGACAGCACTGTTTTGATACGAAAATGATCTCATCAATATGGGGCTGGTTATCCATCCTATGCTATGCTTAAAAGCTGCATAATATAGCAAGCATATGCTTAGAAGGAGCTCTGTAGCAGGGAGGGCTTCTATCACTCTCTTGCCCACCATAAGTTATATTTATATGGTCTCTGAACTTCTTGTTTGTGAAGAATGTAACAAACCAATAACATTAGCACCTATGAAAGCCATGAATAAAAAGAAGACGCTGCTAGTGCATGGAAGCTACCATGACAGTAGTACTTCATTTTCAAAGGCATGAAATGACATGTACAGAACAGGCATCGCTAGTCTTTCAAACTTATCTACGACTATTGAGCATGTGCAGGGGAGGTGGAAGGTGGCAAATACTAAAAACGTATTTGAAATAACCAATGGTGGAGCTATGGTCCCTAGTTCTATGGTCACTGTTTCTCCCCAAAAATGCCCCTTCACTCTTTTGGAGCAATTTTTTTGTGTGTGTTGCATTCCTCCGGTACAAACTCATAAATATAGATATACTAGCTGTTTGCCTGTCAAGAATGCCAGGATTAAAATTGTAAGGCTAGCAATGGTGTTTGCCACACAATATAAGGCTTTTACTCCTCTGGGCACCTTTGGCGCCCATTGCAAGCACGGCGCGGAGCACCATAGGCGCTCAGCGTGTGGCTCGCAATTAGCTCCTTCGGCGCTCATTGCAAGCCTCTCCCCCGTGCGCTTCAACGTTCCTGCTTTGCTCTAATCACCATCGCCGCTCATTGCATGCCATTCCTCTCCCCTACTGTACGGGCTGCTCATTGTAAGGTTCGTTAACCTGCAAGTTTAGTGCTTGGGAATGCCATGTGTCTCTTTCCATCCAATCGCCCCCGTCCCTTCCCTGTGTCTTTCTCCTCTGTGTGTGAGCTGAATGTTTGTGTGGCGCGCGGTGACTGGCATTAGTTTTATTTTCAAAGTCCCGCGTCCCTGACGTTGTTGTTGCAAGTGTTAGTGTGTTCGGTGTGGTGCGTTTTGTAAGTCTTGCGAGCCTGGCGTTGCTGAGCCTCGTTTTTATCCTGTTTCTGAAATTTAGCATTTTTTGTCCGCCATTTTTTCCTTGCATAGGCAATTTTGGAGTGATGAAAAAGGCCAAATATGTGTGTAATTCGCTTGCAACCTCACTCCCAGGCTTCCTGCGTCTCCCCATGTGCTGTGTGTGCGCGTATGTTATAATTTTTTGCACATTTTTTTTTTTTTGGGTGGGTTTTTAGAGTTACGCGCTTGAAGAGTGCCACGCCGGCGGCGAGCCTCGGTTTGCGAGGCTCGCCTAAGTACTGCATCGATCCTTGCAGCCTATGTAGTGTGCCGCTGCTTCGCGAGGTTCGCATGTGTGACGGCATCGTCTAAGTGCTGGCGGCTGCTTTGCCTCGCATGTGTGACGCAACGCTTTCTGCAATGAGCGCCTTTGGCGCTCATTGCAGCCTAAGTGCTGCACGGCTGCTTCTCCTCGCTTCTTGAGGCTCGCATGGGTATAAAATGTATTTTTAATTTATGTAGTGTAGGGCCCCCGACCCTGGCCATACCACTAGGCCCTGCTAGTCCCTACACTACCAAAATTAAAATGTAATTAAAAACAATTTGACTGCACTGGGGCAAAGGAGCTCCAACCATTAAAACCCCAAATTGTGAACAGATCACACAAATTGGCACACACCCTCAACTTTCAAGAAAGCAGCAAGTGTGGGTGACACAAACATGGAATCTTTCAGACAAATGCAGAAAAATGATTTATTCTCATGGCATACACAGCTACTGTTATAGCTAACTACTGCACAAACATATGAGGTTTTTCACAAAGTACCAATAGAAGTTAATTTCGTGTTACTTTAAAAATTTGTTTTCTAAATTAAATGAATCATTAATCATGCATAAAAACATTTAACATGTTATCTAATGTTCAAAACATTTTTGAAATGATATGATATAATAATCTAATAGAAATCTGGGAACTCTATGTCCATTTAGTGTGTTTTTCGGACAAAATATTGTGCAATGCGTACATTCTGCAGGTCTGGAGTCATAAAGCAGCTATGGCCCAGGAGTAAACCAAGAGTAGGAAGACAATTAATTAGCAGCTCACATCTAACGAGGGACGAACAAGGAGAGATCTGGAATGCCAAGGCAAAGCGCCAGTGACTTACCCAGTATAATGAAATGTTATGTTTTAGAATTAAACAACCACAACATATTGTAAACTGCCAATGGTGAAAGTAATACAAGCCTCTGAATGGTAATAATGGATGCGCTGGAGCTAAGCAAACAAAATGTGCTCAAAATGAATATTTCAGATAGCAGAGAACATACTCAGCAAGCACAGCCGGGGTACTCACATTATAGAGAAGGAAGCGCAGTATAAATGGCTGGTGAAAACGACACGTCCTGTGCGTCAGTTCATCATTTCAAAATTACTTTTTTATGTGATATGCGCAGAATTTCAATATGGATGAGAAATGTTTGAGCCATTATTGCGCCCTCTTTCTTCACTGGCCTTCTCAACTGTTTTGGAGCCCCAGGTCTACTCACACTATATGACATTTTTGTTAAAGAGGAATAGTCAGAGTATTGCAGTATATAGTGATACATTGTATTTTTATTGAACAAATGTTTTAGTTATAGTACCTCAATGAAGCTAGGAGTTCTACCATGTAGCAGCACCAAAGATGGGCAGTTCATAGCAGAGAGATCGGACAAATTGCTATCCACTGGAGACGGAATTGGCAACCCACTCCAGAATCGTTGCCAAGAAAACCATATGTATAAGCACAACCAGAAACACAGATGTGCCTGGCGTGCTGCTGTCAATAGGGCAATATCATATTTATTCATTCATTCTCTCTCATATATTTATACTAGCGAATTGCCCGTAAAAAAATGACGGTCATAAAATTGTAAGGCAGGTAAAGTCTTTCGGTCGTCTGAGTAACTTCGGTGCTCATTCAAAGGGCCGCGCTGAGCGCCTTTGGCGCTCATTGCGAGCCTCTCCCCTGGTGTACTTTTGCTCCTCTGAGCATCCTCGGCGCCGACTGTGAGCCGCGCTCTGAACACCTTCAGCGTTTATTGTTATCATGTCGCCTGTTCCTTTTTTTTTCTCTATATGTATTCTTTAACGATAATGATTAAATTAATAAAATCATAAATGAATATACTTCACCTATCTGTAATTAATATATGCATCAAGCAATATCCTGAAGAGCTAACAATCTGTTTTGATGTTCCTGCAGCATACAATGTAGGTTTGCACTGTTGTGGAGCTGAGGTGTAAGTGTCAGCAATGTGTGCAGTGTGTAGTGTAAATAGGCTGCGTGCGCGAGGGAAAGCCGTTTGTTTAGCTGTGTAGTTTGGCATTCTGTAATGGTAATGTTATTATTTGCAAGTTAATGTTGTAAAATGGCGGCGATTGTGTATG
>CM050163.1:529442516-529612516 GCA_027410445.1 Discoglossus pictus
GCATTTGCAAACTGTTTTCTATCAATGTTGACACCCCCTGAAAATCCCTGGGAAAATTAGCATAACTAATACAAAGGTGAATTGAGCTGCATCTTTCCTTTAGATTTCTGTAATACCCAGAACAAGGTCTGTGTCCCTTCATTCACGGATTGTTTTACCTACATCCCAGGTGAAACGTCCCCCAGCCGCAGTGATTTCCCCCTGTAACCCCCCCAGCCCCAGTGATTTACCCCATCACCTCCCCCAGCCCGAGTAAATTGCCTCTCTGATCTCTCCCAACCCAGTAATCTGCCCCATCGCCTTTCCCAGCCCCAGTGAATTAACCCATCATCTCCCTGAGCCCCAGTAAATTGCCCCTGAGATCTCTCCCAGCCCTGTGAATTGCATGGACTTACTCATACAGAAACACATGCACAAAGACCATGAACGTTCTCTTCCTCAAACTTTGCAGGTCATTGCAGGACCATAAAAGCTCATTCGCCTAACAGACGTATTAGAATAGGAAGAAGAAGGTGAAATTTTTGGTTTCAGTACAATTATTATTATTATTATCCTTTATTTGTAACGTGCCAACATATTCAGTAGCGCTATATAATTTGTCATAATTTATCATGGAGAGGGTGTATGTCTAAAGAACAACTGTGTAACCGCTCAAGCATTTTTACTTGAATGTCGATTTATGGTCCTTAAAGGACCCAGTGTAGCAGCCTCATCTAGCTGGCTGCATACAGCATTGCTGATAGGCTGCAAAGTTGAGCATGCTCACATAGACCCCCTCCATCCTCAACCCCTCCATCGACAACCCCCCCATCCTCAACCCCCCTCCTCATCCTCAGCCACCCCATCCTCCTTCCTCATCCTCAACCTCCCTCCTCAACCCCCATCCTCAACATCAACCCCCATCCTCAAACCCCTCCTCAACCTCAACTCAACTCCCCCATCCTCAACCCCCTCCTCAAGCCCCCTCCTCATCCTCAGCCCCCCCATCCTCCTTCCTCAACCTCCCTCCTCAACCTCAACCCCCATCCTCAACCCCCTCCTCAACCTCAACTAAACTCTCCCATCCTCAACCCCCTCCTCAACCTCCCTCTTCATCCGGAGCCGGCACCCGGTATATGCTAATGACGTGGCGCGCATGTAACGTCACATCATTAGAATATACCGGGTGCCGGCTCCCGGTATATGCTAACGAAGTGGCGCGCATGTAACGTCACGTCATTAGCATATACCGGGTGCCGGCACCCGGTATATGCTAATGCAGTGACGTCACATGAGCGCCGGAAGGAGCAGAGGCCGGAGCAGGAGCTTCAGATGCAGGTAAGTGAAGGGAAAGGGAGAGGGGGGGGGGGGGGGTATAGAGTGAGGAGGGGGGTTGAGGATGAGGAGGGGGGAGGGAAAGAGACACGGGGGGGGGGGGGGGAGGGGTAGAGAGACACGGGGGGTAGAGAGCCCCGGGGCAGTTAGAGAGACACGGGGGGAGAGTGACTCTAGTATAAGCCGAGGGGGCCCTTTTTAGCCTTAAAAAAAGGGCTGAAAAACTTGGCTTATACTCGAGTATATACGGTAATTTTTGTGAAGCATGTATCAAAGTAACAACATTAGCAGCTATGTAGACCATAAACATTAAACCACTGTTTGGCAGATTAGTTAGCATTACCTAATCTAATGACGGGGATCCTATTTCACTTGAAGGGCTTCATATCTGGCACCTGTGTCTTTAAAGGGCCTCACAGAGGATATCTAAAAATCCCTCTAATGATTATGTTGACACCTCCAGGGGGTGTCTACACAGGTATCTGATCCCACCCAATCAGCATGCAGCTTCGAAGGAGCAATATTAAACCACAATTTACTTGCTCTTGCTTTTTTAGCCAATCACCTTGCAGCTTCTTTCCTCTATGTCAGCAGCAATACATAGCACATATCATTGATACACTACATATCCCAGCTGTTTTTACAGCACAAACAGGAATCCCAGAGTTTAAATCAAATGTTTCAGCTAACCTAATTGGCCAAAACAAATAATTTTAAATTTGATGCTAATTTAGCCTGGGTTTGGACGGTGTTAACCCTAATTTGCAACTGTCAGAAATTACAAGAGATTTGCTAACTTCATTGTTATTGTTTAAATGAATATTTTGGTATTGTTTCCATGCAAAAAAGTTTTTTGCATACACTACTAATTCTCCATCAGATGTATTCATAATCTAGCTCACGTAGATATGCTTTTAACAGCATTTGTTCCTTCATAATTATGGATTTAATTAGACTCATGTAGGTCCTTTAAATCAGAATATCACATTGGAAAGCCTAGGCTTTAAAGTCCTGTTGATTCCTGATCTGTGGAGCTGTCTGAACCTATCAACGGCAGCATGGGTTTAATTAACAAGTAATAAAAATGCAGTTGCGAGATCAGCAGGATATCTCACCCCACACATTCAAGTGGCAGGAAATGCAGCTCAGAGCTGAGTATCAGAAAGTTATAATGTGCATGGCCATAAAAACAAGTCTTGAAGAACTTGCCGAGATTGTATTGGTAACAGGACTTGCCTGACCAGGATTCTCTTTGAATTCTAAAGGCCCTATTCAATTTCAATCCTGTAACTACCTTCATACAGGCCGTAAGTCTTCGAATTTGAAATTTAAAGCAGTTACCGAGTGATTTAATTGAACAAGCCCGAAGCTACGTGGCCGAAACCCAAAATCGTAAACCATGCACCCGTAAGTAGCATTTCAGGGCATGATCATGATCAATTAAGCAATCGATTTAGTAACGATTTAGAAAGAGCCAATAGTAAATGAGACCGTCATCATGACATCAGTAAAACATGGAGTTTAAATCAATTAATGCTTAGACGTCCGATATGCGATCAGGCTCGCAATCCAGGTATTTAAAAATCAATAAAAATGAATTAAGAAACTCTTCTAGTCCATGTGGGTGGCCTGATATGTATTAACTCCTTGATTCCCAAGATTGATATAACACAGAAATTAAGCGTTCCAAAAAAATATTTTTATTGCAGATTTGTGAGCTTGTGGCTGTTGTACAATTAATCCTAATGTCTTTCATCACTTTCCCCGTATTTTAAAGTACAGTAGTGTGATTATATTTGCCTTTACAGTGCTACAAACAGGTGTTTAACCCCTTGCGAGTCCTATCTGGTACTCGTAGAAATGTTTCTACATTTGCCATTTATGGGTTTGAAGGCAATTGCGGGCTTGTGTAATTTTGGCAAATAAATCACGATTTGCGATTTTAGCTATTGTAACATTTGCGGGCTTGAAAGATCAAAGGCTTAGATGGGTCCGAGTTACGATTTTGACAACTGCAGGGATTTTCAGCCTGTAGCTCGCAAAAAGATTGCGGTAGCTAGAGGAGGCCAATTGAATATCCGTAAGTTTGCGGGCTACATTACGGGACGGGCCCTAAGTGTGGTAGTTGTTGCATTAGACTTTGGGTCATTAGGATGGTTTGTTTTTATCCATAAACAAGTCAGTCAATATTTAAAACTAGTATAAAATTGGGAATACTTATAGTTAACTAGAGAAAATTATTTATGACCAAAGATAAGGTTAACATCAACTATATCAGGTTATACAGGAGTTAAACAGAGACAGGTCGAAAAAGCTCTCTTTAAGAACAATTAGCCCTATTCTATTAGAAGCTGGCAAATGACTCCGACCTGAGATTTTGGCTGCCGTTGTTTTTTTTTTTTTTTTTTTTTTTTTTTAAAGAAATGTTTAGGTGTATTCTATTGACTCAAGCCCATAATTTACGTTTTTAAGCCTCCACTCCTAAACCCTGTCTTTTTAAGTTGCTTTTCAGGGGGTGTGATCATATGATATGACAATATTTAAGCAAGTCCTGTAATTTACTTCTTAGACACAGCCAATAGTAACTGAGACAGTCATCATGATGTCAGTAAAACATGGAAGTTATATGTAATTTGTAATATTATTTGCCAATCGGGCTCGCTATCCAACAATATAGAGATCTATAAAAATGCATTAAAGCATCTGTCCTAGTCCATGTGGATTCCATCATATGTATTAACCCCTTAAGTCCCAGGATCTATTTTACATAAAAATAACATTAAATAAAAATATTTTTAATTGCATATGTAGACTGTTGTGCAATTAATTCTGATGTATTTATATGCCTTCCCCTCCTTTGCTGCTGCAGCTGTGATAAGAGTTTGAGAAAGCCCTTGCGAGTCCTATTTAGTACTCTTAACATTTTTGACAGAAACTTGATACATTTTATTTGACTTAATTTGCGAGCTAGAGCTACAGGTCGAATATAATCTTGATTTTTTTGCAACTTTAATTATTAATTAGTTTTTAACGTTCGAGCTGTGCTAAAACCAATGGAGTTCTAAGCTTCAATTCGCGTCTTTGGCTGGGCAGAGAACTCGTAATCGGATTGCGAGTAGCTAATAGAGTATGTGGCAATATTAAGAGAGTTTTTAAGTGGGTATAAATTACGAATTGGGCAATAGAATAGGGTCCAATGTCATTAGATAAGAGGCCACATAGCCTTCACAGGTTGCCCGGAAAGCAAAAGCTTAGTGCCAAGGATATTACACAGCAAGTCAAAATGTAGCAGCTGCTTGCTAGACAAAGCCGCTCCCCCATTGACCTTATCATGGGTGGATACCAGTAGTCACAGAGTCTGATCTTTAAAATCGAGGTAAATACTGAAAACTGAGGTTTTAAATCATTGATAATTCATTTTATTAATAATCAATCCCTAACAAACACATCTAGCCCCTCTTGTTGGGGAAATACAGTGAACATTAAAGGACAACTTCCTAAGGCGTAAATTTCACATACATGAAAAGCTACGCTACACAGTTATAATGTACAAAAAGATGTACAAAAAATCATAGCCTCTAATTTATGACATTTTATATGTAATTGTGCTGTAGTGGAATCTACCATTTTGGTTTCTAATATATGATTCTCATTGTATGATAATAAAAATCATTAAATCAAACTACACTGCAGACCATTACATTTTGGGGCTACAATGTCATTTAAAGGTAAAGAGATATGGAAGGTTACTGGATTTTACTTTTAGATATATAATATACCTGTATATCTATTACTTTTATGGAATTTTATTTTATTAATAAGTGCTTATAAGCTCTGTTTTTACAGATAAATAGTACCTGTATGGGTTTGCTGACTTCAGTATGTTCACATACTGACTCCGTAGTGCTGTATGTGCCCTAGCCTATTAGGGACCACAACTCAGCAGCACATTGCAGAATGTTGCTGAAAAAGGGTCACTGATTGGTTAGTATGAGACACAGAACAGCAAGTACAGCGGTGGGCAGCCCCAAAGAGGTAATATTTGATTCGAGGCAGTAAAAACAGAGCTTGGAAGCTCTAAATAATAAAATAAAGAAAATAGATACATAGGTATACAATATCCCTAGTAAAATCCAGAAACCTTCAATATCATTTAATTTATAGAGCATCATCCGATGTAAACATGGTCTTTAAAATAGGAAAAAAATAATCTTACAAGCAGGGGTGTTGCATGGGTGAGTGCTTCACTTACTCATGATTTAGACAGGCCTTACAAAGCTCTGACTACACAAGAGAGGCTCTGACTTTTTTCCTCATCAAAACAGCAATTCACACAAATCTCTGTGTGTAAGCTGCTTTTATCTGTAATTAAGAGCAAACACATTAGTCACCAGGGAATGCTCAGGCTTCCTCTGCTGGTCAATCTGAGAGGTCCCTTATAGAGGTCAGGGTTCTCAGGACAAGATTTAGGGGATAATTTAGAAGGCCCAGCTTGTGACC
The DNA here is from genome assembly GCA_027410445.1 of Discoglossus pictus. Classification (NCBI taxonomy): domain Eukaryota; kingdom Metazoa; phylum Chordata; class Amphibia; order Anura; family Alytidae; genus Discoglossus; species Discoglossus pictus. Next base: position 529,448,331 of record CM050163.1, read on the forward strand.
TCAGCACTTTCCTGACCTTTACCATGCCCCATAGAGCAACTTAGTGCTGCGACACGTTCACAGGTCACTCCGTATCAATAACTCTATATTCAGGGAAGTTCAAAAAGAATCAGCAAATATAAGATCAATTGGTAAAAATGTATTCGTTTTCAAAAGAGTGAAAACATCTTAAATACATAAATACCTATGAAGAGATCCAAAAAGGTTGAAACAGTAATGGTCTTTAAGTAGGCTTCCTAACTCATCCAAATGCATCCAATGAGAGGTGTTATAACGCAGGCAAATGCTAAAATGAATTGTGTATAAAGTGGTATTGGCTTGTATATAAAGTGATATTGGCAGAGCAGTGTATTTATTAACATTCTGAGCAGGAAGTAGTAGTATATATATATATATATATATATATATATATATATATATACACACACACACATACACATATACACACACACATACACACATATACATATATATATATATATATATATATATACACACAAACACACTGCAATACTCTAATTACATATATATATATATATATATATATATATATATATACGAATATATATATATATATATATATATATATACGAATATATATATATATATATATATATATATATATATATCAACAGTTTTACTGGATATACTTTGAGATATACTGTGTATAAATATATATATATATATATATATATATATATATATATATATATATACACACACAGTGGATATGAAAAGTCTACACAGCCCTGTTAAAATGTCAGGTTTCTGTGCCGTAAAAAAATGAGACAAAGATAAATCATTTCAGAACTTTTTCCTTTAATGTGACCTATAAACTGTACAACTCAATTGAAAAACAAGCTGAAATCTTTTAGGTAGAGGGAAGAAAAAATATAAAAATAAAATAATATGGTTGCATAAGTATGCACACCCTTAAACTAATACTTTGATGAAGCATCTCCTGGGCACAGCCCTCTTCAGATCACCCCACAGATTTTCAAATCGAAATCAGGTCTGGGCTCTGGCTGGGCCATTTCAAAACTTTAATTTTCTTCTGGTGAAGCCATTCCTTTGTTGATTTGGATGTATGCTTTGGGTCGTTGTCATGCTGAAAGGTGAAGTTCCTCTTCATGTTCAGCTTTCTAGCAGAAGCCTGAAGGTTTTGTGCCAATATTGACTGGTATTTGGAACTGTTCATAATTCCCTCTATCTTAACTAAGGCCCCAGTTCCAGCTGAAGAAAAACAGCCCCAAAGCATGATGCTGCCACCACCATGCTTCACTGTGGGTAAGGTGTTCTTTTGGTGATGTGCAGTGTTGTTTTTGCGCCAAACATATCTTTTGGAATTATGGCCAAAAAGTTCAACCTTGGTTTCATCAGACCATAAAACCTTTTCCCACATGCTTTTGGGAGACTTCAGATGTGTTTTGGCAAAATGTAGCCTGGCTTGGATGTTTTTCTTCGTAAGAAAAGGCTTTCGTCTTGCCACTCTACCCCATAGCCCAGACATATAAAGAATACGGGAGTTTGTTGTCACATGTACCACACAGCCAGTACTTGCCAGATATTCCTGCAGCTCCTTTAATGTTGCTGTAGGCCTCTTGGTAGCCTCCCAGACCAGTTTTCTTCTCGTCTTTTCATCAATTTTGGAGGGAGCTCCAGTTCTTGGTAATGTCACGGTTGTGACATATTTTCTCCACTTGATGACTGTCTTCACTGTGTTCCATGGTATATCTAATGCTTGGGAAATTCTTTTGTAACCTTCTCCTGGCTGATACCTTTTAACAATGAGATCCCTCTGATGCTTTGGAAGCTCTCTGTGGACCAAGGCTTTTGCTGTGGGATGCGACTAAGAAAATTTCAGGAAAGACCAACTAGAGCAGCTGAACTTTATTTGGGGTTAATCAGAGGCACTTTAAATGATGGCAGGTGTATGCTGACTCCTATTTAACATGATTTGGAATGTGATTGCTTAAGTCTGAACACAGCTACATCAGTTAAAAGGGGGTGTACAGACTTATGCAACCACATTATGTTTCTTTCTTTTTTTTTTCTTCCCTCCACCTAAAAGATTTAAGTTTGTTTTTCAATTGAGTTGTACAGTTTTTAGGTCACATTAAAGGTGGAAAAAGTTCTGAAATGATTTATCTTTGTCTCATTGTTTTACAGCACAGAAACCTGACATTTTAACAGGGGTATGTAGACATATATACATACATATATATATATATATATATATATATATATATATACACACACACACACACATATATAAAAATATCCTCCGCCCACATCGCCAGGTTCAGAGAAAAATTCTCCAACTAGCATGTTGCTAATGATAAATAACATGCCGATATTTTGACCACTTTAATTTTGAGGACCCTTGTGCATAATGCTAAAATATATTTTTATTGGGAAAGCAAGCTTGGTTCCCTTTGGTGCTTGAAACCTTATATCTATCTAGTTATGTAGCCTTCTATACATACTGCAGTATTGGAAATTGCATTCATTTTACATAATTAGGTTTGGCCTACATATTCTGCATGGATTTAAGTCTTGAGTCAGTGGTGTATATCTGCCAAGGTCTAAGGCAGCGCATTTTTAGGGGCACCAAGCCTTAAGTTGGTAGGGCAGTACCATGGAATAGTGTGAGCATATGCACAGAAATATCTTTACATGGTGCAATTCCTGTCTGTACCTGGCACTTTACCATATATAGAAAAATAAGTATATACGTGACAATCTTGAGATGGGGACATGGCATGGGGAAAGGGGAAGTAGTATCTGGGGTGTAGGACTCACATCTCTAAACCGGTTTAGAACAACATGAAACCTAAATGCAATTCCTCCATTTAATTTTTCACTTTAAAATAATAAAAAATGTATAATTTGCCAACAGTGGTGACAAATATAATCTGAGGAAATGGTTAGCTCCGGAGCGTGAAGCATCTGTGAGTGCACTAAATCAATGCGCTGGAAGGATATCCCACTCCACCCACACTATACCGAGCCCCCCTGACCTGTGCGCGCTGGGACACGGAGAGTTCATTAGAGGCAACAGTTCAATTCACTTCACCGTACCCTGGAAGCCAAATTATGAGAAATTGTACTCTATATATAGCCAATGTCACCAGCACTTTCATTAATTTGGGAGCCACTTTGCAAATAAATATTATAATTATAAGAGAGTATTAAGTGTATACCACATAATAAATAATACAGATATGCATATGGTGTAAGGGGGGTACTATGCTGGTTTTCTTTCAGTTAATCCCTTCCTTCCTACAGAAATTTACCTAAAGACACCTGGAATCCCAAGTGTCCTATCATGCATTTAAAGAGTGTGTTTTTCACATTATAAAACTGGTGTTTTTATATAAAAAATGTATGAAGCATACATATTTCCTGAAGAACATTGTGCTCATGGCTCCAGTCTTCCTCAGTTTAAAGGGCAAGTTTTGCCAAACTTATGGGACAACTCTAATGATCTAACCACAGGAGCTGGTAGTTTAATTATGCACTGATCATTAAATAAAATTCATATGACATATATAGTTGTGAGCATACGAGTTGTTGCCAACGCTTGCGGGCTTGCGTTGCGAGGGCCGCAGTTGGTGGCAAGGAGCGCCAAAGGAGCTCCTTGCCAGCAACTGCGACCCTTGCAAACTTTACGTCATAACGCAAACAACATACGAGACACGTTACCATCCAATACGCCATCGCAATCACGGCCGCAACCCGCGGACATGAAAAAATGAAAAACACAATAAATACACACAACACATACATAAAAAGCATACCTACAGCAAGAGGGAGCATCCAGGACCTCAAAAAATGAAGTTACACCTCAATTTAACTAAAAATAAAAGAGTTTAGACACTACAAAATTCTCTAAGCGAGAGAAAAAAATGGCCGCCGTACATAACGAAAACGAGGCTACAGCACTCTAAACACGCAAAACACCACAAGAAACACGCAAAACACCACAAAACACCTACGGATATTCCGCTACAGACACATACCACACATTAGCCACCATTTTAGAACAATGCGGAAGTACACAGCTACGCACAGTATTACACTGCACACATTCATCACGCTTACACAGCGGCTCCACACCACTAATGCTCCAGCAACATCAAAACAGATTGGCAGCTCTAACAGAATGCTTCCTGCATATATTACTTCAAAATAGGTAAAGTATATTATTTATTAATGTATTATTTATTTGATTATTATACACCAAACAGCATTAGCTACCTTACAATTTCATTGCCGTCATTTTTTGACTGTCAATTCGTCACATATATATGTGCAGGATGACAAAAGTTGTTGCTAACGATGTGGGCTTGCATAGCGAGCCTGCGGCCCCTGCGAAGCGCTGCTGATGAGCGCCATAGGCGCTCATCCCTACCACCCCCTACTCCTTTAGGCACGCAAATGCAGACCCTCGCAAAGCGGAGGCTCCCACGTCGCCTGCAATGAGCCGCAGGCGGGACTTACACCGCAAAATTTACGGACTTTGCATCCACAAATACGAGCCGCGGGACGAGCTCGCAAAAATACGACCTTAGCGCCCTAACCGCGCGCACATGAAAACATTAAACAACAAAATAAATACACACAACAAACACATAAAAAGCTTACCCACAGCAAGGGGGGGCACCCAGGACCTCTGCAGGTGAAGTTACACCTCAATTTAAGTTCAAATTCAAGAGTTTACACACACTAAGATCCCCTAAGCGAGAGAAAAAATGGCCGCCGAAAACACGCAAAACACCACGAAACACATACAGATTTTCCAAAAAAGACGTACGAGGTCCAAGATACACTACTAACAAGGACGCTAAATCATCCACAGCCGCGTAGCACATACTTATAAGCCGCCATATTACAACAAAATGCGGAAGTACACAGCTACCCTAATGGATTTTCCTCGCGCACGCAGCCTATTTACACTACACACATTGCTGACACTTACACATCAGCTCCACAACAGTGCAAACCGACATTGTATGCTACAGGAACACCAAAACAGATTGTCAGCTCTTCAACACAATGCTTCCTGCATATATTACTTCAAAATAGGCAAAGTATAATAATGTATTAATTTATTAATTATTTCATTAGCATACAAAAAATGACCGCCAACGCTGCTCATAGCACACAAACAACCAACAGCCTCACAATGACCGCCAAAGGCGCTCAGCGCGAGGCTCGCAATGAGCGCCGAAGGAGCTCGGAACACCAACAAAATTAATGTCTCAACCAAACACCATTACCTGTCTTACAATCTTATTGCCGTAATTTTTTGACGGGCAAGTCTCTAGTTTATAATAATATTCAATATTATATTCATTTTCAAATATTAAAGTATTAGCTTCCAGTTGAGCGGTTTGTCTTCTCTCTGATAAGGGAAGGAGGAGTTTGACTGAGAGACAACAATACAAGAGAACAAATAAACAAATGTGATGTGTTCAATCCTGTTCAGGGTAGAATTGCCTGGTATTTCGGGGCTGGATCATTCTGTTGAATGAGACCAGATTGATGTACTACAAGATATTTCTCCCTGTGAAGGGCACAAGTGAGCTAAAAGAGGTTACTTAGTGAGTTATCAAATCCATATAGAACTAACCAGTAGCACAACTTCAGCGCGCATCCTGAAGTCGCACCCACTTATGGGCGCAGACAATTGGGCTTTACAGAAATGAGCGCTTCACTAGAAGGGCTCAACCGCAATAGCGCGCCCCTAACAACTTCCCTTCTCTCTGTCACTGTCTATTAAAGACATCCCTTTATCCCCTATAATGAAACCCCTACACTGCCTATATTAAAACCCCTACACTAAATAATACTAAACTACTACACTTCCAATACTAAACCCTCTGTCCCTTGCCTGTACCCCTGTCTGATCTCTCTCCCTTCTTCTACCCGCTTGTTCTCTTCTCTCGGTCTCCCTCCTCCCATCCACATTTTTTACTTACCCCATCCCACGGGCCTGGTAAGGACCAGTAACACTCAGATGTAACATGCAGATGTCGGGGCGCAGTAAGTAAAAAAGGTGTATGGGAGGACGGGGACAGAGAGGAGAGAACAAGCAGGTAGAAGAAGGGAGAGAGAACAGGCAGGGGTACAGGTATAGGCAGTGAAGTAGTTTAGTATAGTTAGTGTAGGGGTTTTGATATAGGCAGTGTAGGGATTTTATTATAGGGGTTTAAGGGATGTCTCGAATGGACAGACAGAAGGGAAGCTGGTAGGGACGCACTATTGCGCATGAGCGCTTCTAGGGCAGCGCTAATTTTTGTAGAGCCCAATTGTCTGCGCCCATAAGTCAAAAAAAGGTAAGTCAGTGGTGCTCATCAGAGAACGAACCAACCTTAATAGATTAGTTCTATAGCCATGATAAGCCACTCTGAGAGCAACCTCTTTTAGCCACTTGTGCCCATCACAGGGAGAAATATCCTGTAGTATATCAGTCTGGTCCCACTCAAGAGAGTGACCCAGCCCCGAAATACCAGGCAATTCTACCCTGAACAGGAGAAACAGCAAACTCCAGACGCTTTTCGGCGTTTGCGCCCATGAGTTGTCGTGACTTCAGGACGGGCACTGACAACGGCGTTCCAAAATAACCTATTAAGGTTTGCTAATTTTCTGATTGTGCACCACTATATTTGTTGTTGCTTATACACATGACCCTTAGAGCCTTGTCTCCCTAAGGGTGATGGGTCTCCAAGACGAGGAGTCCTTACTCACTGTGCCTTAGGGAGTTCAGCTGCAACTCACTGACAAGACCCAATAAAGGCTGAAACGTACGTCTGGGGTTTGCTGTTTCTGTTCAGGGTAGAATTGCCTGGTATTTTGGGGCTGGCTCACTCTATTGGGTGACACCAGATTGATATAATACCAGATATTTCTCCCTGTGAAGGGCACAAGTGAGCTAAAGAGGCTGCTCTGGGAGTGGATTATCATGTCCCTAAAACTTACCTATGAAGGTTAGTTCCTTACAGTGAAAATATCTTGTTGGGATTTCAGCCAATCACAAAGTGCATCTTAGGACGTCCTTTCATTCCCTGCTCTTCATTGATTGGTTGAGAAGCCAGTATGAGTTTCTTACATTTTTTTCAGAGGAAGATAACAAATTCACAGTGAATTAAACCATTATAAAGTAATTTTATATAAGGCATCTTCTACTGCTTTATATTCTGATGATGAAAAGTAATTTCAAGGCTTATATTAGGTCACGGAGGACAATGTTTATAGTGTCTTAATGAAAAACATACACATTCCAAGCAGTAGTTCTGTGGGGTTGGCAGGACACGTCAGTGCGGGATGTATTTGTGCAGAATATAACTGGGGCCAGGCCTTGTAAAGTACATTTTGAAGTGTAAGGAACAAGAGGAACAAAAAGAGAAAATGAAAGAAAAGCCTTGAGATCTACAAAAAAAAATAATTAAGAAAGACGCAAAAAAGAGACAGAGTGAGAAAATAGGAGAAGTAACAAGAATGGACATAGAGAAGGGCTTAGAGCAGCATGAAAGCTTTAGGTTAACGGGAACATAATTGTTACTGTAAACTACAAGTTCAAGATATTGTGCAATTTGAAATCTTAATAATACTTTATTTCCACACCCCCAGAGCTTCTCATATAGGCACAGTGAACCTCCCAATAGAAACACAGCATTTGGGTACAGATTTTTACCCTTTACTAACCTGCACACTCCACAGCTTAATATCACTCACACCTATAACCAACAGTACAACACACAGACACCTCCACTTGATTGAACCAATTGCGTTCACGCTGCCATCTTGCATCTATCACCCTCTTATATCACACCCAAACCCTTTAGATTGTAAGTTTTTTGAATTTTCCATCTTGTGTCAGTGCTTTGGAAACAAGCTCTATGTGCGTGTGATTTTAAGCTTAAAAACAGGGCCCTCCATTCTTTGCAATGTGTTAATTCTGTTTTTGCTTTGTACTTAACCCCTGTTTAGATTGCTACGGAATATGTTGGCGCATTACAAATAAAAGATAATAATAATAATAATCACATATATAGTTGTGAGCGTACGAGTTGTTGCTAACGCTGCGGGCTCGCATAGCGAGCCCGCGGCCATCGCAAAGCGAGGGCACTAGCCAAGGGTCTCAGTTGCTGGCATGGAGCGCCGCCAGCAACTGCGACCCTCGCAAACTTCACGTCGTAACCCAAAGAACACGACACACACATTACGACACTCGCAAACAACATACGACACACGTTCACACACATTACGGCCTGGCAACACTCGGACGCAATTCGCGAACATTACAAAATGTAAAACACAATACACACACACAGCACATACATAAAAACCTTACCTACACCAAGAGGGAGCACCCAGGACCTCAAAAATGCAACTTAGACCTTCATTTTACTCGAAATAAAAGAGTTTAGAGACTAAAAAAAACTGTAAGCGAGAGAAAAAATGCCCGCCGAACAAAACTAAAACGAGGCTACAGCACTCTAAACTCGCAAAACACCACAAGAAACTCGCAAAACACCAGAAGAAACTCGCAAAACGCCACAAACGACCTACGGATATTCATACCACACAGTGCACACATTCAGCACGCTTACACAGCAGCTCCACACCACTAATGCTGCAGCAACATCAACACAGATTGCCAGCTCTTCATCACAATGCTTCAAAATAGGTAAAGTATATTAATTTAGTAATGTATTACATATTTCATTATTATACACCAAACAGCATTAGCTACCTTACAATTTCATTGCCGTCATTTTTTGACGGGCAATTCGCTAGTAATAATAATAATACTGATTCTCCTCTATCAGATGTGTTCATAACCCAGGAAACTTAAATATATATTTAATAAGAGCTCTGTAAGGGGTTGTAGGTATAGCAAATGTTGCTGAATGGTTATGCTGCTGATTGTACAGCTTTTCCCCACATAGAGAGCAGAAGAAGGATTGTGGAATCGTATTACAGCTACAACTAACAGTTAAGGTATTATATTTACTTTATGGTAACAACAATGAATTGAAAGCCTGCGGATTTATACTTTTAGAAACATAGCTATGGTGGTAGAGAAGAACTAAAAAGTCCATCTAACCTACACATTCGATCTACCAAATAAAGCTTGGCTTTATTAGTTTTAGGTTATTCAAATGACCCTTAGGGAACATTAGTCTCCCCAAGGGCGATAGGGGACTCCAGACATGGACTCCTTGCTCACTGTGCAGCTACACTTCCCTGATGAGGCACAACCAAGGGCGAAACGTACGTCTGGAGTTTGCAGTCTCATGTTCAGGCTAGAATTGCCTGATATTTCGGGGATGGATCATACCATTGAGTAACCAAACTGATATACTACAGGATATTTCTCCCTGTGAAGGGCACAAGTGAGCTAGAAGAGGTAGCTCTGTGTGGGCTATCATGTCCATATAACTAATCTATTTAGGTTAATTTGTTCTCCGATTAAGCACAACTGACTTTAGTTTTTGTATAACCCAGACAAGCTCTAGTGCCTTAGATGTGTTGATGCTACCATTTCCACTGGAAGGCTGTTCCATTTACCCAATATCCTTTCTAACACTGTACTGCAATTATCAAAACCATTTCAGTGTCCCTTTAGCAAAAATTTTTCAAATTTTCATCAAATGTAGGCTAAATTAATAAGGAACCTCCAAGACACTTTTTAGGGTGCAAATACATATATTAGAATAACCAAGAGGTTAGCCAGGGTTTGTCATGATCTAAATCAAGTAATTTCAGTAAATATAAATGACCTGTAAAATGTGATTCTTAGCACTTTAATAGAATTGTTTAATACAAACTCCAAATAGCTTTACCAATAGCAGAGGGAGGCGGTTTGTTTTCATGGTTATAGAAAGTACTGAACATGAATCACATTATGACAGAAATTAAATCATCATCTCACAGGAACAATACATTGCACTTGATTCAAATGTTTCCCTCTATCCAATTAGAAGAATTTGTAATCCCTTATAATTACAACCAGCCGTCTGCAAGTTTGAGCACTGGGGCCTTACCAGCGAAGGGACACTGTAACACTGCTGGTGGGTAGAGCGAGACTGTAATATAGATTTTTTGCTACTAGCGACTTGCCAGTCAAAAATGACGGCAAAAAATTTTGAAGCCTGGAAATGCGGTTTGCCACACAATTCGAGGCTCTCTCCCCGCTACTTTATGTGCCTCGCAATGAGCGCCTTTGGCTTTGCCACTCATTGCAGGCCGCGGCATGCGCAAGCCCGTATCTCTGCAAGCCCTGTGTCTCTTTGCCCCCCTCTCCCTCCCCTGTGTCTCTTTGCCCGCCTCTACCTCCCCATGTGTCCGTTTCAGCCCCACTCCCGCCCCAGTGACCGTTTCAGCCCCACTCCCGCCCCAGTGTCCGTTTCAGCCCCACTCCCGCCCCAGTGTCCGTTTCAGCCCCACTCCCGCCCCAGTGTCCGTTTCAGCCCCACTCCCGCCCCAGTGTCCGTTTCAGCCCCACTCCCGCCCCAGTGTCCGTTTCAGCCCCACTCCCGCCCCAGTGTCCGTTTCAGCCCCACTCCCGCCCCAGTGTCCGTTTCAGCCCCACTCCCGCCCCAGTGTCCGTTTCAGCCCCACTCCCGGCCCAGTGTCCGTTTCAGCCCCACTCCCGGCCCAGTGTCTCTTTCCCCCACTCCCGCCCCAGTGTGTCTTTCCCCCCACTCCCGCCCCAGTGTGTCTTTCCCCCCACTCCCGCCCCAGTGTGTCTTTCCCCCCACTCCCGCCCCAGTGTGTCTTTCCCCCCACTCCCGCCCCAGTGTCTCATTCCGCCTCACTCCCGCCCCAGTGTCTGTTTCCCCCGAACCCCTTCCCCAGTGTCTCTTTCCCCCCTTTCCCGCCCCAGTGTCTCGCTTCCCCCCTCACCCTGCTTTGTTTACCCCCCCCCCTTATTTCCCTCCCCTGTGTCTCTTTCCTCCCCTCTCTCACCCCTGTGTCTCCCCCCACTCCCTCCCCTGTGTCTCCCCCCCACTCCCTCCACTGTGTCTCCCCCCACTCCCTCCCCTGTGTTTCTTTCCACCCTCTCCGCTCCTTTTTCCATTTACAGTTGTGAAACCACTTGTGGGCTTGGGAAATTGATCAATTTCCCAAAAGCCGAAATGGTCTTCAGATTTACGGGCTTAAAAAAAAAATTACGGCTTTACGGCCGCCATTTTTTTTTCTTGCACAGCTGTTCAAAATCGCCAACTGAATAGCAAATTAGCTTTCAAACTCACTTACAGGCTCACTGCCTCTCCCACTGTGCTGTGTGTGAGGTTGTAAGCTAATTTTGTAATCAATTGGCGTCTTTTGGCAGCCTCCGAACAAGCTTGAAAATTGCGGCTGGTAAACCAGTCATTTTTTTGAAGACTGTAACTCGGAAGTTGTTTGTTGCCGCTCCCACCCGTCCATCTCCATTGCCGGCCTCGCGATGAGTGCTTTTGGTGCTCATTGCGGGCCTCACAATGAACGCCTTTGGTGCTCATTGTGAGCCCCACAACTTGCGAGCCCCGCGAAGAGCACCTTTGACGCTCATCACGAGCTCCAGAATGAGCGCCTTCGCCGCTCATTGCACATGCGCAACCGATAACTTTTAACATTGCATTACCGACAAACTCGCAATTCCAACAACTATTATAGGTTATAGGGAAATGCCTATTTGCAAATTTACTAAGATTTGAAAAATTACAAATGGAAATGATGATGACAACAGCTATTACATTACATGGTTGCATGTATGAGAGGGGTGCTTACATTTCTGCAGGAGAAATGTTTGCAGTTTACATTGCTACTGCTTGTTTAAGGTCATGTGCCAAAATAATAATAGCTCCAATAACACAACAAATCTCCTCTACTCTGTATCTTCCCCAACCCCTAACTCCACTGATAGATGACAAGTGCTGAGAACTGACAAGAATGGACTGTCTATACACAGATTTTCTCTAGACATGCTTTAATGCAGCACAAACATGCATGTTTTTTTCTAAACTTCAGTGGTCTGGGGACACAGAAGATTTCTGGATTTTACTAGGTGTAGAAGATACCTTTCCATCGATTTACCTTTACGTACATTATCTTATTGATAAGAGCTTATAGGCTCTGTTTTTAGTCTAAAATCAAACAAATAGTCGACATATGGGACTGCCCTCTGCAACCTATGAAGACACAGACTGTGTAGTAACAAATCTGTGACTATGTCTCAGCAGCTATTTGCAGTATGTTACAGAGACTTTGTGCAGTGTCTCATACCAGCCAATCCAAGGCAGACAGGGCTACAGAGTCTGTGTCTTCATGAGATGCGGAGGGCAGACCCAAGCATGTACTATTGGTTTGATTTTAGGCAGTAAAAACAGAGCTTATAAGTACTTCTAAATAAAATAAAGTACATGTATACCCTGCCTAACGCTAGCTTTTTTAATGCCGATTGCCCATAGCATGCTTTTTCCTGTAATTCCCTGCTTTGCATTGTTTATTGGCCCACGATCCTCGTTTAACACTATGCCCCAGTAGACCTCCGTTTTTTTCCCTCGTGGGACCCCGTTTAAAGCTCGGAAACCACGCCACAGTATTAAAAGAGCGGCATACAGGAGAAAGGAGGAGAAGAAAAGTGACAGCATGGACGACCAGAAATCTCCCAGAAAGAGACCAATTCCTGCCTAAACCAATCAGAGAGGAGATATAGAATAATTATCATGTTCCCTTGTTTCTTATCATGCAATTAGACAAAACAATTCTACAGTAATTGTATTGCTTTTGTACGGTTTTACAGTTCCTGAATGAAGATCAGCCCAAGTTGAAGTGCCAAAGCATTTTTCTTGATGTGAAGATGCAGGTGCTGGACCATTTGGAAAAAGGAGAATGCCAAGAGGACAATGGAGCGGATGTAAATTAGCCAACCTCCCAATCCACATCATCCTTAAAAATAAGGAGAAGATCAAGTCTTAGCAACCACCAGCACTACATCTTCTGTCAAGAAGACTACCCGATCCAGATGCTACGCCCTGGAGGAAATGGAGAAGCGGGTTTCCATCTTGATAGATGATGAAACAGAGTGTAACATGGCTCATCACGGAGAAGTCCAGAAGCATCTATGTCCATATCCAAAGTCAAACACCAGATGTGACTGAAAGATTTTCAGCCAACAGGGGTTGGTTCAACCTCTTCAAGAAAAGAAACAACCTGTATAACCTCAAAATCACATGGGAAGCGGCGAGAGCGGACACCGACGCTGCAGCGGCCTTTCTAGACACTTTAAAAGAGATTGTTGAAAGAGGCATTTATCCCTCAGAACTGGTATTCAACGTTGATGAGATTGGACTGTTCTGGAGGTGAATGCTAAGGCGTACCTTCATATCGCACAAGCAGCCAAAGTCAAAGCCTTCTTCTGGGAACTCCACTGCCCATTAAAAGATAAGCCATTGCTGATGTAATTTGACAATTTAACTGTAAAATTTGGATCACCATGGACATCTTCAAAACTGGTTCATCGAACATTTCTGTCCATCCGTGCAATGCTACTGCAGGTGTAAAAGAATTGAGACCAAAGCGCACCAGTTGATGGACATTGCTCCAAGGCACCCTACCAATGTGTCTGAGCTCCATTACAGCATCCCAGTAGAAGTAGATTTCCTGCCACCCAACACTACTGCACTCATCCTGCCAATGGATCAGGGGTCATTGCGACCTTCAAGGTTTTTTTTATCTTCACCGCACATTCTGCCAGTGGCAAAGCAAGGTCTTGAGTGTGGGGGAAGATGGCCAGAGCTGTGTGCGTATGTGGAACCAGTAGACCTGTTTAATACGGCTTGAGCAGGAGATGCAGAAGTCCAGGACACTGAGGAGTTGCTGCAAGCTTCAGGCGAGAGACTCACAAATGAGGACCTCCAACAATTGGCCAAAAAGGGCATTCAGGAAGCCCAGGAAAGCAGTGAGTCCGACATGGAGGAACCAAACAACTTTCCACCGAGTTCCTCACCAACATTTTGCAGTCAATCCAGAACATTTTGGATGACTTTGTGGCCAATGATCTGTACACTGTCAGGAGCAGAAATGTTAGATGCCCCATTCTTAGGGCAGAATCCTGCTATCAGCATCTGCTGGATTGCTGTAGAAAGCAAAGTCCTTGGGCAAGTTTGTGTCCAAACAACCCAGAATGCAGGATGAGCCCGCAGATCTACCATTTAAAGTGGGCATATTATATATTAGTAAATTCCAGAAACCTTCCATATGCCTTTAAATTCCACTTGGATGATAAGCATCTGACCATAGCGGGTTTTAAAGAAGCAAAACATTTTAATTTTCGGACTAAGAAATCTGCTACTCCTTTTACTTTTTCTTATAATAAACTGCAAAATGTCTTATTTGACTGGGATTTCCCAGTTGTACCTTTAACAAACAGTATATTAGAGAGCGCAACGACACATCTCTAAACCCGGACATTTTACTCATCCCATGACTACCCTAAAGCACATGTACTTTCCCATGTCCTGTCAGATATTCGTTAACACCTCTTCCCGGTATCCGTGTGTACATTGTCCATACTCTCAAATCTCTGGCACTCCATAAATCTGCTCCCTGCAGAACACAGCACCGACACTTCAGACATTTATTTTCCATTTTATCTCTGTGATCCGTGTCATTTATTGCCCCTCCGGAGTTTTGCTTAAAATTAAGCTTTTAATACAGTTTACTTAAACACACACTACTACCAGAAATTGTCTTTAAATGTGCGAGAGAAGATAAGTAAAACATAAAATCCTTTTAAGGATAAAATATCAATGTTTAGTTAAGAACACATTTTGCCTTCTTTCTAGAGATCAGAATAAAAAAATGCATTCATTATTTTATTTTATATTTTGGAATGCACTTTTCTCCAGTAAGTTTTCGGGACACTTCAGGCTTTCTTAGGAGTAGCAGAGATTGTGCACAGAGACAGAGGTAATGCTGCTTATCATAACCAAGTGGCTATATGACCTGCTGACGTTCCAAATATGATATAATATAAAATTCTAATTTATCAATTGAATTATTTATATATTTTTTTTTATTGTTGTTTGGTAACCTTACAGATGTTTGCAGTTTATGCCCGTCAATCAACCTTTCTGATCCACCAACTAGGGCAGCTTGATTTCCCTTACATATCAGGGAATAAAAATAAAAAATAAAAATAATGTGGTTGCATAAGTCTGCACACCCTCTTATAACTGGGGATGTAGCTGTGTTCAGAATTAAGCAATCACATTCCAAATCATGTTAAATAGGAGTCAGCATACACCTGCCATCATTTAAAGTGCCTCTGATTAACCCCAAATAAAGTTCAGCTGCTCTAGTTGGTCTTTCCTGAAATTTTCTTAGTCGCATCCCACAGCAAAAGCCATGGTCCACAGAGAGCTTCCAAAGCATCAGAGGGATCTCATTGTTAAAAGGTATCAGTCAGGAGAAGTGTACAAAAGAATTTCCAAGGCATTAGATATACCATGGAAAACAGTGAAGACAGTCATCCTCAATTGATGAAAAGACGAGAAGGAAACTGGTCTGGGAGGCTACCAAGAGGCCTACAGCATCATTAAAGGAGCTGCAGGAATATCTGGCAAGTACTGGCTGTGTGGTACATGTGACAACAATCTCCCGTATTCTTCCTATCTCTGGGCTATGCGGTAGAGTGGCAAGACGAAAACCTTTTCTTACGAAGAAAAAAATCCAAGCCAGGCTACATTTTGCAAAAACACATCTGACGTCTCCCAAAGGCATGTGGGAAAAGGTTGAACTTTTTGGCCATAATTCCAAAAGATATGTTTGGCGCAAAAACAACACTGCACATCACCAAAAGAACACCATACCCACAGTGAAGCATGGTGGTGGCAGCATCATGCTTTGGGGCTGTTTTTCTTCAGCTGGAACTGGGGCCTTAGTTAAGAGAGAGGGAATTATGATCAGTTCCAAATACCAGTCAATATTGGCACAAACCTTCAGGCTTCTGCTAGAAAGCTGAACATGAAGAGGAACTTCATCTTTCAGCATGACAACGACCCAAAGCATACATCCAAATTAACAAAAGAATGGCTTCACCAGAAGAAGATTAAAGTTCTGGAATGGCCCAGCCAGAGCCCAGACCTGAATCCTGTGGGGTGATCTGAAGAGGGCTGTGCACAGGAGATGCCCTCGCAATCTGACAGATTTAGAGTGTTTTTGCAAAGAAGAGTGGGCAAATCTTGCCAAGTCAAAATGTGCCATGCTGATAGACTCATACCCAAAAAGACTGAGTGCTGTAATAAAATCACAAGGGGCTTCAACAAAGTATTAGTTTAAGGGTGTGCATACTTATGCAACCATATTATTTTATTTTTATATTTTTTCTTCCCTCTACCTAAAAGATTTCAGTTTGTTTTTCAATTGAGTTGTACAGTTTATAGGTCACATTAAAGGTGGGAAAAGTTCTGAAATTATTTATCTTTGTCTCATTTTTTTACAGCGCAGAAACCTGACATTTTAACAGGGGTGTGTAGACTTTTTATGTCCACTGTAGGTTCGATTCCAGTCAGGGATCCAAGAGGGCACACCACTCTGAAGCCATGCAGGGTTGGGCCTGGTCAGTACTTGGATGGGAGACCACCTAGGAATATCAGGAGCTGTAGGCTGTGGCCCACTAGAGAAGGAACTGGCAACCCCCTCCTGTATCTGCCATGAAAACCAAATGAATCAGCATGGTGTGTTGTGGTCAACGAGGTCACGACTGAACAACTCAAAAACACATGGTCATTATCTATGTAGTAAATTATCTAATCAGCCTAATTTGTCCCTGGTGTCTGAGCATGCCCACTTTGTAATTAACATGAATCCTGGGTTAAATTACTCAGAGGGTAATTAGTAATTACTGGTAATGGTCTGTCATTAGTAAGAGATATGGGTCTGATTGACAGAATAAAAATACAAAAAGACCATGTCAGCTTTTTAATGACATTCAGCTGGTAAAGTAATTGTCAAAAACTAGAACTTAAAATTATGCCATGTTTGGAACCTCCCCTGTGTCACCTCAAAGGATCACTGATGTCCTATATGTGGGTGTATATATATATATATATATATATATATATATATATATATATATATATATATATATTAACTTCTTTTTTTAGACATTCAAATGGAATCATAATAATAATACAGCCACAAGGCTTCCGAAAAATCTCCATTAATCACAATATGAATTTTTCACCTATATACCCAGATTTAGGACATTTTCATACAGAATATGCTGCTATGAGAAGACAATTAATTGATTAAATCAAGATTCAAATTGAAAACTGATAGTAATGAAGTATAAAGCTTACACTCTTCGTGCCGTGCTGCAGGGAAACTTCATGGGAGTCTGGGATTCGTTTCACAGGGTTCTAAAAAATAGAACAGAAAAAGAAAAAAAAGATAAATACAAACTGTAAATGTATATTTTATTGCTGAGAAATTCATAATAACCGTTTATTTTCAGCAAAAGAATACTTTATTACGGTCATCTCACAGATCTACAAATCCTTCACGTGTCAATAAGTCAACACCCAACACCAGCCAAAATGGAACTCACTTAATTGTTAATTAAGTCTTTAAAAACAACAGACTTTAAATGAATATGGAGGGTTCCTGGATTTCACTAGGAATATAATATACCTTTGTACGGATTTACTTTTATGTATTTTATTAAGAAGTGCTTATAAGCTCTGTTGTAACTAAAATCAAACAAATACTACCTGCTTGGGTCAGCCCTCTGCAGCTCATAAAGACACTCTCTGATTACTATGAGACATATCACACTCAGTACTACATTCTGCTGAGACATGGCCCCTGATAGGCTAGGACACTACAATGCACATCAGGCCCTACAGAGTCTATGCACGCTGCAGTGGCCAGACTTTAGGCAGTAAAAAGAGAGCTTATAAGTTATTTTAATAGAATGAAGTACATAAAGTAAATAGATACACAGGTACATTATATGTCTAGCAAGATCCAGAACCCTTATACTGTTTAAATGCAGCTTTGCAACAATGTCAGAGCCTACTTCTTCTACCACTCACCGCTTAGACATCTACTAGAAGAATTAAATCTTATGGGCATTACTTTTGTAGATGGTATACTTATTAAATGGCCGCAGAAACAATTTCAGTTGGATTTGTGTTCAAATCATGTTAAATGGCCTAGATTTGTTAATGAAAAATGTAACCCACCTCATCACTACATCTACAAATGAAAGTGGCAGAGCTATTGCTGATAGAGCAGATGCACAGCACCGGGGCCCAACACAGAGTAGGGGTCTGGAGGAAAGTGAATGTATTCCGGGAAGGGGATTGGCTTTCATGACAATTTGTCATTTTGTATGCTGTAAAATTATGCCGATTTCTCATTTTTAACCATTGCTCCTAACACCAGTGGTGTAGTTAGGGGAGACTTGGGGGTCCCCCCAGGGTGCACCTTTTTTTGGGTGTGGCACTTCCCCCAGGCTCCCTCCTACCCACTTGTCTCTCCCATTCTTCTCTCTCACTCCCCCTCTTCCCTATCTCTCTCTGTGTGAGGGCCAGGATGGTGGCTCCTCCCCTTGCTAGCTCCCAAGTTAAATGACTCCGGAGAAGAGAGCGGCGGCCAGGAGGGGGAGGAGCCACCACCCAAAGGTGAGAGACAGGGGAGAGAGAGAGAGAGAGAGAAGGGTGGGAAAGAGAGAGAGAGCGAGAGAAGGGTGGGAAAGAGAGAGAGAGAGAGAGAGAGAGAGAAGGGTGGGAGAGAGAGAGAGAGAGAGAGAGAGAGAGAGAGAAGGGTGGGAGAGAGAGAGAGAAGGGTGGGAGAGAGAGAGAGAGAAGGGTGGGAGAGAGAGAGAGAAGGGTGGGAGAGAGAGAGAGAGAGAGAGAGAGAGAAGGGTGGGAGAGAGGGAGAGAAGGGTGGGAGAGAGAGAGAGAGAGAGAGAGAAGGGTGGGAGAGAGAAAGAAGGGTGGGAGAGGGAGAGAAGGGTGGGGGAAAGGGAGAGAAGGGTGGGGGAGAGGGAGAGAAGGGTGGGGGAGAGGGAGAGAAGGGTGGGGGAGAGGGAGAGAAGGGTGGGGGAGAGGGAGAGAAGGGTGGGGGAGAGAGAGAGAAGGGTGGGAGAGAGAGAGAGAAGGGTGGGGGAGAGGGAGAGAAGGGTGGGGGAGAGGGAGAGAAGGGTGGGGGAGAGGGAGAGAAGGGTGGGGGAGAGGGAGAGAAGGGTGGGGGAGAGGGAGAGAAGGGTGGGGGAGAGGGAGAGAAGGGTGGGAGAGAGAAAGAAGTGTGGGAGAGAGAAAGAAGGGTGGGAGAGAGAAAGAAGGGTGGGAGAGAGAAAGAAGGGTGGGAGAGAGAGGAGGGTGGGGGAGAGAGAGGAGGGTGGGAGAGAGAGAGAGAAGGGTGGGAGAGAGAGAGAGAAGGGTGGGAGAGAGAGAGAGAAGGGTGGGAGAGAGAAGGGTGGGAGAGAGAGAGAGAGAGAGAGAAGGGTGGGAGAGAGAGAGAAGGGTGGGAGAGAGAGAGAAGGGTGGGAGAGAGAGAGAAGGGTGGGAGAGAGAGAGAAGGGTGGGAGAGAGGGAGAAGGGTGGGAGAGAGAGAGAGAGAAGGGTGGGAGAGAGAGAGAAGGGTGGGAGAGAGAGAGAAGGGTGGGAGAGAGAGAGAGAAGGGTGGGAGAGAGAGAGAGAAGGGTGGGAGAGAGAGAGAGAGAAGGGTGGGAGAGGGGGAGAGAAGGGTGGGAGAGGGGGAGAGAAGGGTGGGAGAGGGGGAGAGAAGGGTGGGAGAGGGGGAGAGAAGGGTGGGAGAGGGGGAGAGAGGGGTGGGGGAGAGGGAGAGAAGGGTGGGAGAGGGGGAGAGAAGGGTGGGAGAGGGGGAGAGAAGGGTGGGAGAGGGGGAGAGAAGGGTGGGAGAGGGGGAGAGAAGGGTGGGAGAGGGGGAGAAGGGTGGGAGAGGGGGAGAGAAGGGTGGGAGAGGGGGAGAGAAGAGTGGGGGAGAGGGAGAGAAGGGTGGGGGAGAGGGAGAGAAGGGTGGGGGAGAGGGAGAGAAGGGTGGGGGAGAGGGAGAGAAGGGTGGGGGAGAGGGAGAGAAGGGTGGGGGAGAGAGAGAGAAGGGTGGGAGAGAGAGAGAAGGGTGGGAGAGAGAAAGAAGGGTGGGAGAGAGAAAGAAGGGTGGGAGAGAGAAAGAAGGGTGGGAGAGAGAAAGAAGGAAGGAAGAGAGAAAGAAGGAAGGAAGAGAGAAAGAAGGGTGGGGGAGACAAAGGGAAAGAGAATTTTAAGTGGAGCGGCTTATAATCGGGTTTTGTCTTTTTTTCCACCATTGATTTTTAAAGGTGAAGCTTATTTTCGTGCCAAAAAGAGATATGTATATATACATATACACATATATACATATATAGAAAATAAATAATACCTTCATGTTCATATTTGAACATCTAAGATCAGATAAAAAAAACGTGTTACCTGCTCAGAATTCTGAGAAATACAGTTATTGCACTGCATTCTGGGAACCTGGGCAGAGACATGCTAATGTGCCCACAAAGGCTTCACGTTTTAATCCAAATTATTTAGCACTTCCCTTGGTCTGTTATTCACTGGAAAAATAAGCATTTTATAAGTAGAGTTTCAAAGCGGTCCTAGTTCAAGAAATAAGAGTAGATTTCAATCAGACACTATTCATGTAAAAAAAAAAAATGAAACCATCAAAATTACAAAAAAGAAATATATATATATATATATATTTTTTTTTTTTTTTAAACATGTTCTTTTAAAATCAATGCTAAAAAAATAAAAAACTGTGGCAAACAATATTTACATAACATGCACATCACCTTTCCATCGTTTGCAACTTAATTTTGTATATATATTTAACAGCTTTACCCATCTAGACATCAAAGCCCAGGACTGTGACCATAAAAAGCTCACAACACATTGATCTCCCACCACAAGTATCATCAGGACAAGATTTACTGCAGCAAATCCCAAATTAGTGAGGACCAAGTACTTAAGCCAGGCCTGGGAAACTGAAAGATGTAGATAAAAGGACATTGGAAGTGGGGCTGTGGTTTTGCTCTAGAACAGATAAGAGTTTGCTATAATTAGCTCTCTCAGTTATCTTAAATAGCAATCAAGAGGGGAATGATTTGTAATGTGGTGTTAGTAATTACTTCAGAGGAGACGGTTACTAATTGTGATCTTGACCAGATTGTGTCGTCCCATTATCTACACTGATTAGCAGATTACGTTCATTCACATTACTATATTTCTAGTGACATTTATATCAGTGCAATAACTGTATTTCTTGGAATTCTGGGCAGGAAATATATTTTGTAACTTATTTTTAGACATTCAAATGTGGACACAAATGTACTGTTTATTTACTGTGCTCCGTATGGTGGAGGCTTCTATCACTCTTTGGCCACCATAAGGTAAATGATGTCTTATTATTATTATCGTTTATTTGTAAGGCGCCAACATATTCCGTAGCGCTATACATAAGTTAAGTTACAGGCAATGACAAGTTTAAGATTCCCACATTGCAATGAATGGAGGGCCCGGTCTTTGAGCTTGGAATCCCGTGTCCATAGCGCTTTCCCTAAAGCACTGCGCAGGATTGAAACTCGCAAACTTACAATCTAAAGGTCTTCGTATACAATATTAGGCTTCATACCATTGACTTGATCACGTGACTAAGGCCTCTTCCTAGAAGGAATTTAGAGCACACATACTTTAAATGACCACTTTACTATGCTTATAAAGGAGTCTTAAAAGAAAAGGTCAGGCTTGATAAGAAAAAATACCTTTAATAAACTTTCTCTGTGCATTTCAACAATGTATAAGCTACAGGACTCTCCACCATCTGAATAATGTATTGTCTCTGGAGTTAAAAAGCCGCCCAGGGAGAAGTGCTAAGTTAAAAACCTTTTGAGAACATGCTATAAAACAGTGATTAGTAGCAGGTAGTAGTGAGAGAGTGT
The DNA here is from genome assembly GCA_027410445.1 of Discoglossus pictus. Taxonomy (NCBI): domain Eukaryota; kingdom Metazoa; phylum Chordata; class Amphibia; order Anura; family Alytidae; genus Discoglossus; species Discoglossus pictus. The sequence continues at coordinate 529,470,322 of CM050163.1, forward strand.
GAGAGAGTGTGAGAGAGAGAGAGGATACAAAAGAAATAGAGCGAGGATACGAGAGCGAGGATACGAGAGCGAGGATACGAGAGCGAGGATACGAGAGCGAGGATACGAGAGCGAGGATACGAGAGCGAGGATACGAGAGCGAGGATACGAGAGCGAGGATACGAGAGCGCGGATACGAGAGCGCGGATACGAGAGCGAGGATACGAGAGCGCGGATACGAGAGCGCGGATACGAGAGCGCGGATACGAGAGCGCGGATACGAGAGCGAGGATACGAGAGCGAGGATAAAAAAGAAAGAGTATATGAGAGAGGATACAAAAGAGAGAGCATACAAGAGAGAAAGAGAGCAAACACGAGAGACAGGATACGCGAGAGTAAATATGATAGAGAGGATACAAAAGAAAGAGAGAGAGAGTATATGAGAGAGGATACAAAAGAAATAGAGAGCATACGAGAGAGGATACAAAAGAAATAGAGAGCATACGAGAGAGAAAGAGAGCAAACACGAGAGAGAGGATACGAGAGTGAATATGAGAGAGAGGATACAAAAGAAAGAGAGTGAATATGAGAGAGAGGATACAAAAGAAAGAGAGAGTATATGAGAGAGAGGATACAAAAGAAAGAGAGAGTATATGAGAGAGAGGATACAAAAGAAATAGAGGATACCAGAGAGAGAGAGAGCAAATACGAGAGAGAGGATACGAGAGAGTGAATATGAGAGAGAGGATACGAGAGAGAGAGAGCGAGAAAAGAAGTAGGATGGAGAGAGAGTAAAGAGACACAATACATATATGGTAACCTCAGGGAAATTTCTGAGCGTAGCAGCTATAAAAGTAAAATATTTACAAAGCGTCCCTGGCCCTTTCTATTTTTATAACTTTGTGACCTTCCTACATTATTAAAGCAGGAGTAAAAATCCTGAGTTAATAAAACGTCTGTCCAGGAATGATCTCAAACTGATGTATAACAGGAGGGTTTCCGGTAATTTCCTACACTAAAGGGAACATTAAGAACTAAAGCTCTAGGATCAGGTACAGAGTTCTGATGGTGACAGAATGAGGTCCATCGGAGATCGACGGTGACAGGGACAGATGTTCTCTCTGCTGCAAATACTTTGCAAACATTCTTGAATCTCTTTTATCTGGTCGATTCCAGCAGGCACAGCGCTGCGTTTCAGACAGATCCATCACGGATCGTGCGATTATAATTTGGTCTTGGTTTGTTAAATTCCACTGCTTAGTGTAATGTCTAACATGTAATGTCATTTTTCGCTGGCGGGAGCTTCTAATGTAATCAATCGGAACGCATACTTTAATGATGGGCTGGGACGTAGGAATTACTTATAGAATAGCCAGGGAAATTACAACTGAGAAAACATGCATGATATGGACTGTGATAAAGGAACCAAAGGGTCCAGAAGCTCCTAAATATAAAAAAGCTGTATATCTATGTGACTCCTTTCACCGCTCTAAAATAAAATCTATGATAGGAACAATTTTTGCGCTCTAATACCTTGTCTCACACAGCTATCTCTGAGATGAATGCTTTATAAGGTGCCCACAAGGTGATAACCATCTCATATGCCACTATAGTAACTGTGCTAATGCCAGGAAGCAGCCACAAAAGCAAGCAAAATAATTAGCTTGCGTTAAATAGTGTAGAAATATATTTGTTATTGTGTAGTTGTTCAGACCTGTCTGACTCTCCGTGACCCTATAGACCACAGCACACCAGGTTGTGCTTGTTCATAAGGTTTTATTGGCAAATATTCTGGAGTGGCTTGCCATTTCCAGTGGATTGCAATTTGTCTGGCTTCTCTGCTATGACTTACCCCACTTGGGTGACTTTATATGGCTTCATGGAAGTACACAAGCCCATTCATCACAACAAGGTAGCAATCCCGAAGTGGATTGGAGAAATTAGAGGAACAAATATAATTGTGCCACTATATAAAATCACTGGTAAGACCTCTCTTCAATATAATACAATTTTTGGTTACCACTTAAAAAAATTAAATTGTAGAGCTAGAGAAGGTATAGAGAAGGGCAACAAAATGAATGAGGGGAATTAACGGATTAGGCTATTAAGAGAGACTAACCAAGTTTCCTAAATATAATATTACCTTTTATAAATCTCATAATATAAAGAGCAGTGTCTGTCACGCCTGCAAATACTAATGGGCACATGTGGAGCGGACGCAAGCGCAGTGGATCTATCCGGCATGTCCCGTCCATACCCCGAGCGGTCAGAGCCTGCCCCCTCACCACAGCAATCCGTAATCACAGTTGGTGCTGTGGAGGAGGAACAGGGGGCCGAGGCGGGACAGAGAAGGGTCAGGGTGGACCAAGCAGGGGCTTAGAGACGGCAGGGAGGACTGACCGTTTGAATATATATATATATAATGTCAAGAAGTTTACAATTGATAAGAGGTCACCCCTTGAGGTTAGAGTGAAGAAGATTTCACCTTAAAGAAAATTGCAGAACTCACTACCAAAGGAGGCTTTGACAGCAACTCAAATCGTTATTTTAATGATGGAATCAAAGTTAGATGTGAATGACATAAAAATGTAGGAAATTGATCCAGAGAATAATTTTGTTGTAAATATGTTGGGTGAGGAAAGGCTTTTTTTTCTCCAAATGAGACGACTGACAATGTTTCAATGTTTTTTTGTTTGCCTTCTTTTGGATCAATTCATGTAATACATTGGGTATACGAAAAGTTAAACTTGATGGACACAGGTTTTCAACCTCAGCTACTTTGTTACTATCAAACATTTCAATAATCCATAGTACTATCTCATTAAAGCGACTCTGAAATACCATATTTACAGTATGTTCCTTTAAAAAGCTAGAACTGATAATGTCCAAAATATATTTCTTGAGTTAGAAAAGATGGAAACAGTAATATATGCTCACTCCCGTCTTCAGGACTTTTCTTGCGCTGCCCCTATTCTTTGGAACTCATTGCCTCGCTCCACTATACTATCCTCCTGCCTCAAGATCTGTTTAAAGAAGTCTATCACCTTCAGCCTTGATATGCACAATGTATCTATTAACCTCCAGTACAACACCCAAACACGTTAGACTGTAAGTTTGGGTGTTTGGGGAAAGCACGTTGTATGCTAGAAGATAAGCTCTATTCATTTGCATTGGGTTAAAACTGTTTCTGCCTTGTACTTAACCTCTGTATAGTGCTGTGGATTATGGAGGTGCATTACAAATAAAAGGATAATAATAGTAATATATGCAGCATCCAGGCATTGAAATTATTGTATTTAAACCTACATTAGTTGTTTATGTTCCTTATCAAGTGAGAAGATACTAAATCAGTTAGCTGCATTGTAACTCTGTAGGTGTTAAGCTTTTAGGACCTCTCCAGTCCAGTTTCATGTTCATCGTGATTGGACATATCCAATAAGTTGCTACAGTCTTTTGTGTTTAATAAAATTATATCACTAGAACAAATAAAGATAGGTAGATAATTTAATAAAAAAATAAAAAAACTAGAAACTATTCAAACACATGCATGGATGCTTTAGGACAGGGGTGGGCAAGTTATGTCCTGGAAAGCCCCCCATGGGGCAGGATTTCTGGATATACTTTCTGTGAACATGCGAATCATTCATCGATTGACTCATCTGTATAAAATTGGGGATATCCTCAAATCCTGGCCTGTGTGAGGTTCTCAAGGACCGAACTAGCCTAACCCTGGTATAGGATAAGGTGCTCCTTTTTGACCGGACGCAATAGTTCACTGCAAACTATACACACCCGTTGGTGCCCCTTGTAATTTGGCACCCTCAATGGCCACCCACTTTGGACATAGAGTTGGCTCTGCCTACACCATTTCATTGGACCAGATGCCAGTATCCTTCCTACCTTTTCAAGATATTGTGTCTGAGCCTCTGATTGTTGTCAATCATTTATATACCGTGGTCATACAAAAATACCATAACATGGCTCAGGCCTTTGAGTATATAAATCCAATGTTATCTTGTTACCAAAATAAAATGCATTCATTCATTGCAGCCTAAGTCCCGCATGGTCGACGGCTCACTAACATCGTAAGCGTTCCCAACAATGACAACTATTATAGTGAAAGAACAGCTTTACAGTTTTGCAGACACACAGCATGTCACTGTCTGTTTGCAGCAGTATGAGAAACTGGTAAAGCAGGTGTGGCCTTAGGTCACAGCTGTGAAATATGGTATCTTGTAAGAGGGAGAACAGAGTGAGAAGCCTATAATCTGTTTCTTTGGGCACTTTTTAGAAAGGAAGGGTACATTTTATAAGGCGATTGCACTGCGGATTAAATTAAAGACATTTTTTTTTACCTTTTATCTGAGAAAGCATTACAAATTAGTTATACATTGTACTAGCCATTGGATTCTAACGTGAATTAGGTTTGAGATCATCAGGATTGTTTCTGCGGGTTTGTTATTTTAAAGAGGGGCTCTAGAATTTTAATTAGGGCTTTGATGTACTAATTAGTCTCCTAGTCTCCCCCTATTGTTATCACGTGGTTAGAGCCCTCCAGCACTTTTATCAAGCACTTTGAGCTGCAAATTACCAATTTGAAAAACACAGGATAAAGGAGCCGCACAATCAATGCTGAATAACTCAGAAATGACTTACTATAACGAAAAATGTACAGTACAATGAAATCAACTTGTTGATTAGATGAGGGTGTTCCTTTAAGACACATAGTTAAAATCATTTAATCGAAAACAAAAACAATTTCCCTTTAAGGAAAGCTAATATAGTAATGGATTCCCATAGTATAGAATAATTGAACATATCGGTAAATAAAAATAATTACAGTATGTTTTAACTTTCTAAAAAAACATGTTGCTAGTATCAAGACTTCTTTAAGTTAATCAAAAGAGCTCACTATAAAAATATGGAACATCAGTGCTCTCTCTTAAAGGCATATATCTAAGCTTCCTGGATTATGAAGGCATGCAAAAAAAAAACTCACCTTGACGTTAGCAAAATGTTTTCTGTTTTGTGACCCTCCAAACCTTGGCTAAATTAGCATAACATTAATAATTAATTTTGGCCGATCAGGAGCAAGCAGAGGCAGTTGTAACATTTGTAGCAAATTCTGAAAATCCTGTCTGTGCAGCAAAGCATTATGGGATTTGTAGTCTTGCACATATCCATGTTAGAAGGTGCTATGTATTTTCATTTCACATTTGATTACCACTTTATCTGATAGTCCATTCTATGTATCAACTACTGCTGTTGTTTTTTTCCTCACTCCGCTTGGCAAAGTTAACTTAGCAGAAGCAGAGCATAATTTGTTATTACCACTTCCGCTGGTAGCCTATTCTTTGTATCTGCTGGCATTTTTTCTCATCTGTCTCTCACATGCAATTAGATGCTGCAGTCACATTGAACTGAACAGCCATTTGGTGAGTAAAGAACCGGGTTAAATCTGTACTTGAATGCTCTGCTGCTATAGGCTAGTTTGTTTGGCGATGTAAGCACTCTGGGGTGTGTAAATCAGGATTTCAGTTGGCTGCACATAAAGTACACTGAACCTTTTATTATAATACATATTTTTTCTGCTAATCAGTGGCTGTTTGTTAGTGAAAATGTAAAACCCAGGAAACTTATATATACCTTTAATTTAACTGGGTACTAGTACAAATCAGTTACTGTTACTAGTATAATGTAAGTGCCAAGTTACCAAATCTATAAATATGTGATTTATAGGTAAAAACAATTAAGAAAACACAAGCCATATTTCCTAATAAAATCTTGCATTCAACCTCACTCTAAATCACCAATATTGTTGTAGCTAGAATGATTTGAACATGAACTGAATGAGTTCACAGCTACACCTAGTGGCCACACTGGATTACACAATTCACTCTATAAAAACAGCATTTACAGGACCACTGCATCCTGGGAAACGTTTGAAAAAATAGTTAAAAAAATTATATATCTCTACCTAGAGGCATCCATGATACGTTGATGAAAGCTACCTATATAAAGGGCTTTTGCATTACTGTAGGGCAGGGCTTGGGTTCCCTGGTGGTCCAGGGGCTAGGATTCAGTGCTTTCAAAGCCGACACCTGGGTTCCATTCCAGTTAGGGAACCAGGAGGTCACACCACCCTGAAGCCATGCAGGATTGGGCCTGGCCAGTACTTAGATGGGAGACCACCTAGGAATACCAAGAGCTGTATGCTGTGGCCCACACTAGAATGAAGTGGCAACCCACTTCAATGCAGTCCATGAGGCCACAGAGTCGGACACGACTGAGCAACACAAACACACAGGATAGGGCTTCCATGGAAATAATTGCCTGCTTTTAACACATTTCCCCTCCACTCCTCTTATTTATTTAAAACAAAAAGAGCCTTCAACAACATGACGATACTCCTAAACTACTCTGATCATTCAAAGGATAAGGTTAACATGATAGCTGTCAGCACATATAATGCATACGTGAATGAGCATGCCTTAAAACAGGGCTTCCCCAACCTCTCCTCAAGACCTACCAGACAGTCCATGGTTTCAGTTTAACACTTTTTGAATACAGATGAGTCTGTTGAATGCTAATTGCTCCTCCTGTGTTCACACAGTGTTGAACCAAAACCATGGCCTGTTTGGTGGGTCCTGAGGAGAGGTTTGGAAACCGCTGCTTTAAAGGACCTCTGTTGTCATTATTTTATTGTAAAGAACTTCACTTGAAAATGTGCAACAAGTTTTTTAGAATTTAAATAAAAAATAAAATTATGCAAGAGTTTCACCTGGTAATTCCTCTAGGTACTCCCAGTGATTGTTCATTTTCAAGGTCATTAACACTTCAGGAAGTAACAGACAGCAGCAGTAGGCAAGAAAATAAAATGAAAGCTGGCAACAAAGAATAATTGTATAAAAAAGTTGCAAAATATAGAGTTTTTTTATTTTATTTCAAAGGGACATGGAACTTTTCTGGATTTTGCTAGGTATATAATAACCCTACATATCTCTTTTAGGCATAAAAAGAAACAGATTTTAAGCACTCCTTAAACAAAAATGCCATAGAAGTAAATTGGATATAGGATAGTTCTGTCTAAGTCCTCAACTTTTCTAATATACCCACTGTATATAATTAAAATGTTAAACCTTTATACACAATCCCACCATTTTCATGTTACTGTCCATTTTGGTGTTAGAAGTGGGATAATTTCTAAAACAGCCACATTTTATCTAAACTTTGCACGAACATTATTCATACTTTTTTTTCCCCCATCACAAAGAAAATTGAGAAATGTATAATTGAAAAATTTATAAAATAAAAGACCATACTGATTAAAAATTGTGCCCCATTTCGTTCAAAAAGATTCATCCAGTGACTAAGTTCACACAGAGATATTTGTTAGACAGGGCCTGAAGTTGGCCTTGGGCATCCAGACCTAGGTCTCCATTATAATTAATTATTTATAGGACACCGACACAGTCTATGGTGATACACAATGGAAGGGCAGATGTCACAAGGAATAACCTGTAAACAGAAACAAGTGACCAAATAACAAGCATATGGCGCTGGTGCCTTTAAATGTTATTTATTTGCCACTTCTACTGGTAAGCAAAATTAGATGTGAACCAACAGTTTTGTCTTTTTCCATCTGAATACAACTTAATCACATATATAGTTGTTAGTGTATGTAACGTTTGCGATGTTGATCAAGCTTGCGAACCTCGCAAAGCAAGGTAAGCCATCGATGCACGCATGACTTAGGCTGCAATGAGTGCCGGAGGCGCTCATTGCACTGTGAGCCTCGCAAAGCAAGGCGAGCAGTTGAAGCATGCAGTTCGTTAAAATGCGTAAATACAAAAAAGCCAAAAACAAGCGAAATAATTATAAAAAATAATAACACACTCACACACAGCACAGGGGGAGAGCTAGGAAGCCTAGTTGCAAACAAATTGGAGACACATTTGCCGTCTTCCGCTGTTCGAAAATCTGCTAAGCAAGGGAAAAAATGGCGGACGAAAAATGTAAGAATTCTGAAACAGGATGAAAACGAGGCTCAGCAACGCCAGGAACTCAGAACTACAACTCCGAAAATAGTAACACTTACATGAACAACACCAGGCATGTAAGACTTTGAAAATAAAACCAACGAGGACCAAAAGCCTCACATTGTATGCCAACCAGCATTGCCAGCCTTACAATTTCATTCCCGTCATTCCCGGCAATTTCCTAGTTAGGTTATAATACACTATTAAAGACAGCAAGAAAGTATAAATTTAATTGCAACTGCCGAACCAAAGACTGCCAGAGTAAACTACAGCCCATTTAAAAAAACACTGAAATGGTTTTAAAAAGTGCAGATCCATTTAAAGGAATGTTGAAAAAAAATAATGTTTGAGCAAAGTTTAGAGAAAATGTGGCTGTTTTGGAAATGATCCCACTTCTACCACCAATTTAGGCAGTAACATGAAAGTGGTGGGATTGTGAATAAAGATTTAACATTGTAATTTTATAATAGAAGGACAGATAGAAATGTATCCTATATCCGATTATGTTATATCATCTTCATAGGGTACAGAGAGAATTGGTGTAGGAATTAGGGGTAGGAAAGGGACATGGAACGCAACTGTTTTTTCTCATGCATTAAAAAAAATATGTTTTAAACATTACTATTTTTCATGAAATATACTAAATAAAACCTGAATAAACTTAATTAAAAATAACAAGATGCAGAGAGCATACCCTAAATCTCATGGGCTAGCAGAGGACACGCCGTCCAAGAGAAGTTAAACTTCTAAATGCATTTTGTGCTCTTCGACCTCTATTTGAAAAAAGGAACATTATCAAATAACGTCTTTCTGATGCAAATATAAGAATAAAATATATATTGATGTATATATTGATGTCCCTATCAAAAAAAAATAGTACAAGTATAACAAAAGGGAATTCTCAATATCTTTATGATGCCAGTATTCAGAATATAAAACCAAAATGCACTTGCCTTGCCTTCCGGTGACTTAAAAAGGACCAAGGTAGTCCTACATTTACCATATACTCTTCAGAAGAACTTTACCAGATTCAATATTTTTTATTTATTTGCAATTATACTGTGATGGCAGCACCATTTTTTTCTATTTGCTACTGCAATGCAATAAATAATTGTAGCTACTTCAGGTGGACAACAGTTGCATAAAAAAGCAATAATGTAAATCTAATCAGTTTACAAGGTCCCTCAATAAAAGGCACAGTGAAAAATACTTTTTTTTTCCGACCTCATAGACCATATCACACCACACCATCTTTATGTCCATGGTCATGCCGATCCACTTGGTTTTCATGGCAGAGATACTGGAGTGGGTTGCAAGTTCCTTTTCCAGTGGGCCACAGCATACAGTTCCTGGTATTCCAAGGCAGTCTCCCACCAAGGTCCCATATTTACAAAATTTGAAAAGCTCATCTGACCCAGCAGCAATATACGGAAGAGCATGACCCACATTCCAAAAGTCTGGTGGAGCGTGGTGGCATCCACATATTATCAGTTTTTTAGCCACCCTATACTATGATTTGCCTCATTTACATATTTGAGTGACAATATTTTTCTCATATTTCCAAGCTAAAAATGTAAACCGTAAGTGGGAAAGGAATTAACAATGCAATGAAATCCATCCTCCCTGGTACAATCCCACTTCAGAGTTCAGCTCACTGACTCCTGCGGTTTCTTTCCAGTAGTAACAAACAATGACTTCCATAGCTGAAGTCTGAATTAAAGTCTTGTTCCATAAACACTCTTGTATTCATGTAAACACAGACTAGACACTTTAATGTATGGTCAAGATCTACGCTCTCATCGCTAAGGAAGTCCACTGTTGACCACAAAAACTAGCACATACATCATAATATATATTGTTATTGAAAAAAAAGCAGCCAGTGTGACACATTGGGTTATAATTTAGGATATGAGTAACAGGCCAAACGAGCAAAGGCCAAAATGAAGGGAGTATCGTATTCTGCTGCCAAAACTATGTGCGCCATGAATACATCATCAGTAAAAACCTTTCCTTGTATTATTGGGAGCATGAGGTCCAAGGCAAATATATTGCAGTAGTAGTGTGGCAAATATATTGCAGTAGTATAGTATATTATCTGTGAAGGTCCCTTCATAGAGAGGAAAGAAAGCAGAGCTTCCATCATCTCTACTCTAGAAAGTTCAAGGAAGCCTTTGTAATATTTGACCACCATGATGTCTGGACTCAAGCCCAAACGTATAGATGTGGTTCTGATTCATTGTCCTGGATCATAAAGTGCATATCTGAACTGTTGACAACAAAGATGGAAGAATGCTCCATTATAGAGTGATCTGGGGGAGCGGGTAGGGCACATATTCTCTATGACTGTGTTTGAAGTTCAATTGAGAAAAAGGCATTGAGACCTGTGAAACCTGATAACATTCTGGGGCTCAAAGTCAAGAAACTATCTAAAGAAACTGGCTGATGTAACCAAATCCAAAGATTTAGCAATCCAGAAGAACCTGACTAGCTTAATTTAGACAATTATCTACACGTGGGCAATAGGACGTGTAATGTGACTGTTGGCTGGTGAATGAGATATGGGACATATATATATATATATATATATATATATATATATATATATATATATATATATATATATATACACAGGGAGTGCAGAATTATTAGGCAAGTTGTATTTTTGAGGATTTATTTTATTATTGAACAACAACCATGTTCTCAATGAACCCAAAAAACTCATTAATATCAAAGCTGAATATTTTTGGAAGTAGTTTTTAGTTTGTTTTTAGTTTTAGCTATTTTAGGGGGATATCTGTGTGTGCAGGTGACTATTACTGTGCATAATTATTAGGCAACTTAACAAAAAACAAATATATACCCATTTCAATTATTTATTTTTACCAGTGAAACCAATATAACATCTCAACATTCACAAATATACATTTCTGACATTCAAAAACAAAACAAAAACAAATCAGTGACCAATATAGCCACCTTTCTTTGCAAGGACACTCAAAAGCCTGCCATCCATGGATTCTGTCAGTGTTTTGATTTGTTCACCATCAACATTGCGTGCAGCAGCAACCACAGCCTCCCAGACACTGTTCAGAGAGGTGTACTGTTTTCCCTCCTTGTAAATCTCACATTTGATGATGGACCACAGGTTCTCAATGGGGTTCAGATCAGGTGAACAAGGAGGCCATGTCATTAGATTTTCTTCTTTTATACCCTTTCTTGCCAGCCACGCTGTGGAGTACTTGGACGCGTGTGATGGAGCATTGTCCTGCATGAAAATCATGTTTTTCTTGAAGGATGCAGACTTCCTCCTGTACCACTGCTTGAAGAAGGTGTCTTCCAGGAACTGGCAGTAGGACTGGGAGTTGAGCTTGACTCCATCCTCAACCCGAAAAGGCCCCACAAGCTCATCTTTGATGATACCAGCCCAAACCAGTACTCCACCTCCACCTTGCTGGCGTCTGAGTCGGACTGGAGCTCTCTGCCCTTTACCAATCCAGCCACGGGCCCATCCATCTGGCCCATCAAGACTCACTCTCATTTCATCAGTCCATAAAACCTTAGAAAAATCAGTCTTGAGATATTTCTTGGCCCAGTCTTGACGTTTCAGCTTGTGTGTCTTGTTCAGTGGTGGTCGTCTTTCAGCCTTTCTTACCATGGCCATGTCTCTGAGTATTGCACACCTTGTGCTTTTGGGCACTCCAGTGATGTTGCAGCTCTGAAATATGGCCAAACTGGTGGCAAGTGGCATCGTGGCAGCTGCACGCTTGACTTTTCTCAGTTCATGGGCAGTTATTTTGCGCCTTGGTTTTTCCACACGCTTCTTGCGACCCTGTTGACTATTTTGAATGAAACGCTTGATTGTTCGATGATCACGCTTCAGAAGCTTTGCAATTTTAAGAGTGCTGCATCCCTCTGCAAGATATCTCACTATTTTTTACTTTTCTGAGCCTGTCAAGTCCTTCTTTTGACCCATTTTGCCAAAGGAAAGGAAGTTGCCTAATAATTATGCACACCTGATATAGGGTGTTGATGTCATTAGACCACACCCCTTCTCATTACAGAGATGCACATCACCTAATATGCTTAATTGGTAGTAGGCTTTCGAGCCTATACAGCTTGGAGTAAGACAACATGCATAAAGAGGATGATGTGGTCAAAATACTCATTTGCCTAATAATTCTGCACTCCCTGTATATATATATATATATATATATATATATATATATATATATATATATACACACATATATATATATACACACACACACACACTAGTTGATTGACCGTCAAAAATGACGGTATAATATATGATCTGCTCTGTCTCTCTCTCTCCCTGAGCGCCCTTTCCCTTTCTCTCTGTGCGCCCACTCATCCTCTCTCTGTGCGCAGTCTCACTGTCTTCCCCGCGCCCCTCCTCCTCTTCCCCTTCTTCCTCTTCCCCCTCCAAACCTCCTCTTCCCCCTCCAAACCTCCCCTCTTCTCCCTCACCCTCCCCTCTTCTCCCTCACCCTCCCCTCTTCTCCCTCACCCTCCCCTTTTCTCCTGCCGGACCCCTTTGAACGCTCTGATTCGCTATAAGAAAACAGAATCCAGGATGACCCAGAAGCTTCAACATCAATAATTTAAAGTTTATATTTCTGCTAATGTTCAGTTTGTGTTAGTGTTATGTTTGCTGTTTCTTTGAAGTTCATATAAAACCAAAAAGTTTTAAATTTCAATTTAAATTGTTGAAATTGTGTGTTTTTTTTTCATAAGTTCACCTCTCCCTATCTTCCCAATGTTAAACTGCCCCGTTTAAAGCTGTTTCGCTTAGCACTCCTACTGCTTGGAGCCTATCTACAGCGTTAAATGAGGTATTTCTGTACATAAAATATATATATATATATTATTTCAGTCTCCTTTTTTCTACTTTTCATATATGTTTTCTGTACTTTAAAAAGGACCACTGTGATCAAATTTTGTATATGGTATTTTAAATAACTAAGCCTAATAATGGACAAAAAGTTTTTAGAAAATAAAAAAATAAACAGCCTTTGCACTTTCATTTTTGTATGTCAATTCATTATTTACTGCGGGCATCAATTTTTTTTTTATTGTCAGCTCATTTTGTTTCATATATTTTCTGGAGGGTGTGTCATTGTATGCTAATGAGCTTTATATTACCCTGGGATTGGTAGATGCCACATTCCCGCTGTGAGGATAGGAACTTCCTGTGCATTGAAAGTCTGCTTCTATCTCAGAAAGATAGGTAGATCTCACCGCAGAATAACTGTATATAAAAGGTAAGTAATATAAAGGCAATGCTATTTTGTTTCCATTCTAAAAACATTTCTCCTATTTTTGTAGTATATTCCAAATGTATAGCCACAGTGGTCCTTTAAAAAAAACAAAAAAAAAATTTTCATACAGTGGTTATTTAAAGTCATACTGCCATGTAGGCAGTATGCCAAAGTATGGGAAGTGAGCATATTAAAAATCTGACTCCATTTGCAGCTCTGATCAAGCAGTATTGTCCTCCTTTGCTGCTGAGTCACTTTAAGAGGATTCTGTGTAGGCTCTTTGAATAAGCAAAGAAGCAGTTCTGTACACAGCAAGGCAGATGCCCTCATATTTTATATAGAACCCTCCTAGAGTGACTCATAAATGCTGCAATGGAAGAATGTAGTGCTTGATCAGAGCTGCAAAGGAAGTCAGTTCTCATTTTCGGCACACTGCATACATGGTCAGTATGCCTTTAAAACTCATAAAGTCTTCAAAAATACAAATTTTCACAAAAATGTTTTAGGTCCATGGCTTACGCAGCTGCACTATCGTCCTGTATTTAAAATATCCTCTTTTGAAAAACTACACAATCTATTACCTTTTATATGCAACTAGCAACTTGCCCGTCGCAATAAAATTTAAGCCTGGCAATGCTCTCCCCCCTCTACTCTACGGGCCTCGCAATGAGCGCCACTCACCACTCTGTCACCCCTGTGTCCTTTTCCCCCCATCTCCCTCCGCCGTTTCTCTCCCCCCCCTCACCCGTGTCTCTTCCCCCCCACTCCCTCCCCTGTGTCTCTTTCCACCCTCTCACCCCTCTCCCTCCCCTGTGTCTCTTTCCACCCTCTCACCCCTCTCCCTCCCCTGTGTCTCTTTTTCATCCTCTCCCTCCTCTGTGCTCCTGTTTGCATTTACGGGTGTGAAACCATTTGCGGACTTGGAAAATTGATCATTTCCACCAAGCCCGAAGTGTGTTTCCGATATATGGGCTTGAAAAAAAAATCACGGCTTTACAACCGCCATTTTGTCCCTCGCTTAGCCGTTCTTATACCTCCCAAAAATGCCAATTAAATAGCAAATTAGCTTGCAACCTCACTTACAGGCTCCCTGCCTCTCCCCCGTGCTGTGTGGTTATAAGTTAATTTTCTAATTAATTGGCGTCTTTTACGTAGTTACATTACATAGTTACATAGTATTTAAGGTTGAAAAAAGACTTTCAGTCCATCAAGTTCAACCTTTTAAGATCTCCTCTGATTAATTAACTGGCGTCTTTTGGCGGTCTTCCAACGGCTTTTGAGTTACGTGCTTGAAAAATATGGCGGCCGTTAAAGCCGTAATACGGGCCTCGCGATGAGTGCCTTCAGCCACCCTGAAGCCATGGATAGGGCCTGGTCAGTACTTGGATGGGAGACCACCTAGCAATATCAGGAGCTGTAGGATATGGTTAACTGGAGAATGAACTGGCGACTCATTAAAGTATCTCTGCCATGAAAACCAAGTGGATCAGCATGGTGTGTTGCGGTCCATGAGGTCACGGAAAGTTGCGCACACACACACATTCTGCTTATCTATTTCTGTAATAGCAAGAATAAAAACCTTCAAAGGTAGACCCCTTTCCCACCCATATCAAGCACTCTAAGAGCACTCTGAATTGTAAATATTTCAGAAATGATTTACTGTAGAGAAAAATTTGTAGAATGTATAGCTAATTTTTAATGCTCTTTAAAAATAAAATTAACTTGGGGCGATGAAATCAACATTATAATATTTAGAAGTCTTAAAAAATCAAATAGCTAATAAAATCATTTGTATTGGTTATGAATTAACTTCTTGCTAAATGTAGCAAAAAAAAATCATTTAATTGCAATGCAAACAAAACAAATCTGGATGATTCCATCAATTGGAGCCAGGCACCGGTGTTAGGGGCTGAAGGTTTTAGGTCCCCAAATTAACATGTACGTCCTACCCCTAGTAATCTATTTAACTCAAGAATAAATCATGGCCTGCCATTACTTGCAGGGAGCAGGTACTTAAGCTGGCATCAGATTGCAGATGTTTGAAGAAAAAAAATAAATCCACGAAACAAACACATCTGTTTCCAATTTTAATACTGATTTGATTGGCTAATTTCTCAAAGATGAATGCATGTAAAATGTGATCTTGTTGGATATCTCATGAACATTGATGTGATTACTGGGTACTGATGACTGGTAATGCGGAAATGGAAATGTGATACTGCAAAAAGGGCTGAGAGAGACCCAGTGTCAATAAATGGAACTAATGGAATGTTTCATATAGAGTGACATTAAATGGAGGTCCATATTTATAATATATCTTTTAAAAAACTGCAGTTGATAAATGGGCAAAATATAGAGATGGAGAAAAAGTAAATGAAAGGGACGGTGCGAAAGAGAGAGATAGAAAATACTGTAAGAGATCAAGAAAACATCAGCGTGAAAGAGAGAAAAAAAGTATGAGAGAATTGAAAAAAATAGGAGCTTTTCTTTCTGATACTTTTTTTCTCTCTTTCACGCTGATATATTATCTTTGGGTTAGGGCATTGGCTTTGGTCTTTGGCTTTGGGTTAGGGCTTAGTGTTGGGGCTTAGGGCTGGGGCTTTGGGTAGTGGCAGATGATTAGCTTTTCATAATAAATCTTATCATCTGCCACTACCCTAACCCTGAACCATAAATCCTAACTCTAACTGGTCACTGCAAGCCATTACTGGCAGGGACAAAACAGGAAAGCTCCTATTTTTTTCAATTCTGTTTTGTCCCTGCCAGCGGTGGCGTGCAGTGACCAGTTAGAGTTAGGATTTAGGGTTAGGATAGTGGCAGATGATAAGATTTATTATGAAAAGCTAATCATCTGCCACTACCCAAAGCCCCAACCCAAAGCCTTAACCCAAACCCAAAGCCCTAACCCAAAGCCCAAAGCCCTAACCCAAAGCCCCAACCCAAAGCCAAAGCACTAAGTCCAACCCTAGCCCCAAACCAAAGCCCTAACCCAAAGCCTTAACCAAAAAGCCAAAGCCCTAACCCAACGCCCTAACCACTAACCCCAACCCTAACCCCAACCCAAAGCCAAAGCCCAAAGCGAGTGTGAGTGTGTGTAGCATTGCATACATAGGTTATAATATTGCTCTGTCTTCAGTATGACACTGGTCCAACATGAAGTCCAAGTCTAGGTGTGGTGCATCACAGATACGTAAAATAAATGTCATTTGATCATTTCTTGTACCCGGTGCACTTGGCGTGAGGCACGATACAAACATTTGATCATTTCCCTTCATTGCAGAGCCCTCTTTATAACACAGCACAATAGAATCTAAACAAAATGCCATTTTCACGGTGATACAATCAGTTGGGAAGAGCGCTCTACGGAACCCAGGGATACGGAGGGGAACGCCCTACTCCATCCCTGCTGTATTTATAAAACAAGAAAAGGACTTTTCAATTGTGTTCTAAATGAGGATGGGAAAAGCTCTGGAACACAGAAAGGTCAATTCCTGTGGATGGGTTTGTAAGTGTTTCATTTGTGAAGGGTCAAGTGGATCAGCCGCCGAAGGGTTACACAAGTCTTCCTGTAAGAAGACAAACTGAAAGCCGGTCTGAAGACATTAACCTCTTCAATAATATATCACCAAATAACTATCATTCAGGAAACACAAGCTTTTTTTTTATACTGAATTTATCCATAAAGTTATTCAAATGACTTATTTGAGGGTAAAGTTCAGAAGTGATTAGATTATAAACGAATAAGGGATTCATTTGAGCTAATTAAAAATTTTTTAGGTAGGATAATACTTTGTTATAAATTAAATATTAGTGAGCTGGTAACTGAAAATTAGTCTAATTGTTTTACTTTGAATTAATTTCAGAGCAATGCAGTAATTTTACTTTCTATTTAAGGCTGGCATGTCCCGGCGTGAGGGGCCCCCTGATGATGTCAGAAACGCTGACGAGACGGGCATCATTTATTTAGTGTACTAGCTTAGCTGTTGGCTAGTGCGTTTTAAGCTAGCCATAGGGCAGCCCTCCAGGTAGGAGGCACCCATTAAGGTCCTAGCCAGCTAGCTACTACAGTACACTTATTATCTCTACCATTATTGCTGGCATGCTCAAGTTCAAATTAATGTATTTATTATTTGATCCACATTTTCAGCAATCTTAATTATAATAATAAAGGTTTAAGTTTTAATTCTACCCTCAATTTGCACTTAAAAAGGTTTCCCCCAACGATTATGCATTAACTTCCATAGTTCAAACATGCAAGAAGGGCAGATTAAAAAAGTCTATTGTCTATGGCACGAGTGGGAATGCGCTGGTCTCCAATGTTGGCAACTACTAGAAAAGAAACATATACAAATAGATAGGGAAGGTATAAGAAGACAGAAATGGAAAGGATGAGGACTGCATAAAGAGGTGATACATTAAAAGCTATTTTTAAGTAATTTAGGAAGGAGTTGAGGAATTTAAGCATACCTGAAAGAAGCTTAATTAATCCATGTGTGTGTATGCGTCATTCAGTCATATCCGACTCTCTGTGACCTCATGGACTGCAACACACCATGCTGACCTATTTGGTATTCATGGCAGAGATGCTGGAGTGGGTTGCCAGTTCCTTCTCCAGTGGGCCATAGCATACCGCTCCTGGTATAACTAGGTGGTATCCCATCTAAGTACTGACCAGGCCAACACTGCATGACTTCAGGGTGGTGTGACCTCTTGGTTCCCTGACTGGAATCAAACCCAGGTCGCAGCTGTGAAAGCGCTGAATCCTAACCACTGGACCACCAGGGAACCCTAATTAAGCCACACTTTTAGGTAAAAAGAATGGGCAGACCAGATGACCCTTCTTGGTTCTTATTAGCCAACAAATTTGTTTCTGTATTTTTTTACCTTGCTAAAAAGATAACTTTAAAATGTGACCGGGATCCTCCCTGACTTTGCACATCCTACTCTAAAATATCCACACTCCTTAAAGTAGGGTGTTTATGCAAGATGATATAATATCAATGATACAAAAGCTTAAAAGTACTTACCGTAGATAACTTTCTTGTATGCACCATTTACCTGCCTGCAACATACAAAAGGTGGACAGCCAACTATTTTATCCCCAAAATCCTGTTCCACCCGGTCAACGGAATAGGAATCTGCTAAACATAACTTACAGTGCTAAGTGATCACAGGCTATTGACCTGGACATCTGAATGTATTAATATTATACATGTTACAGTCTTTATTCACAAATAGCGCAGGAACTACTTACACATTTTTTAGAAAAAACTGAATTCTTAAAGTCTCTGCTAATAAGTATAGGAATCCATTTTGTGTTTGTTAGATCAGTTCCTCACAGCTTAATCATGACAGTATTTGTTTTGGTTAGCAGTGAAGGGAAGTATGGGGAATGATGAAATAGGGAGCAAATTATAAAGATAGTTAGATAAGATTGGAATATACACAATGCTCATTCTCTCCAAAAGCAGACACCTTGCATCACTCAATACAACAATAGTTCTCCAGAAATGTAACTGCTGCTCACACACACACCAATGTATCATGGAACAAATGTCAGCCAAAGTGCAGCGTGTCTTCCAATGAAATATAGAGTTGCTATTATTATTATTACTAGTCACTTGCCCGTCGCAAATGACGGGATAATATTTTATTTTTCTCTTCCCCCCACTCTGCCTCCCCCGTGTCTCCTCCCCCCACTCTGCCTCCCCCGTGTCTCCTCCCCCCTCTCCCTTCCCTTTGTCTCCTCCCCCCCTCTCCCTTCCCTTTGTCTCCTCCCCCCTCTCCCTTCCCTTTGTCTCCTCCCCCCCCTCTCCCTTTCCGTTTGTCTCCTCCCCCCTCTCCCTCCCCTGTGTCTTTAGCCCACTCTGCCTCCCCTGTGTCTTTACCCCACTCTGCCTCCCCTGTGTCTCCTCCCCTCACTCTCCCTCCCCTGTGTCTCCTTCCCCTGTATCTCCTCCCCCTGTATCTCCTCCCCCTGTATCTCCTCCCCCTGTATCTCCTCCCCCTGTATCTCCTCACCCACTCTCCCTCCCCTGTGTCTCCTTCCCCCTCTCGCTAACCTATGTCTCCTTCCCCCTCTCCCTCCCCTATGTCTCCTTCCCCCCTCTCCCTCCCCTATGTCTCCTTCCCCCCTCTCTCTCCCCTGTGTCTCCTTCCCTATGCGCATGTGCGGCTCTCGCCGCCCAATATGCATGTGTAGCTCTCGCCGCGCATGTGCATTGCACGGTCACTATTGCGAGTTGTTGTGTAAGGCTTGCAACTTGCGAGCGTTACACACAAACTCGCAATTACTAAATTTTTACATTTATTTGTAACGCGCCAACATATTCCGTACCGCTATCCGGGGTAAAGTTCCAGGCGAAGACAATTACAATATTAAGAAGTTGCAAAGGATGGAGGACTCTGTCTTTGAGCTTGGAATCCAGTGTCCATGGTGCTTTTCCCAAAGCGCCTTGCAAGACTGAAGATTTGCAAACATACAATCTAAAGTTGTGCATATTACCTGCTCACACAGAGATATTTCCTGTGGCATTCTCTATTGGATTCCAATACATTTGAACACATTTTACCAAATATAATAATGAAAAAATTAACTTTTATAATGCCTGGCACAAAAATGTGCATTCCATGTCCAAGGCTTAGTGTTAATACATATTCCAGGACTCAAAGAAATGATGTGATATTGGCCCTTTATACATCACTAACCTGAAACGTAATGCACAATTGGATTTTACTATCAGTTGTGAACCTTTTCATCCTTTCCCTTATCCAATTCCAACCCCTTTCCCACCCACCGATTCCCACTCGTAGGCTGGTCTAATATCTATTACACTTTCAGTGACCTCATGGACTGCAAACCACCATGCTGATCCACTTGGTAATCATGGAAGCAATACTGGAGAGGGTTGCCAGTTTCTTCTCCAATGGGCATCCAGCTCCTGGTATTCCTAGGTGGTCTCCCATAAAAAGTACTGACCAAGCACAACCCTGCATGGCATCAGGGTGGTGTGACCTCTTGGTTCCCAGACTGGAATGGAACCAAAGCCGCAGCTGTGAAAGCACCAAGTCATAAGCACTGGACCACCAGGGAACTCCTTGAGAACGTTACCAATGATTCAGAATAGAAAAGGAAGTTTCACTTATACACTATACATGATAAATTTGCAATGCACATAGTGCCTTCTAGTGGCCTCAACTGGAACTACATGCATTTTTCCCCAACAAACAACAAATCATATAAAACTTGATATTGAACAAGATATTTTAGAAAGCTTAAAAAAGAAATACAACCCTTATTTTTAACTGCATTCAGTGTTTTGTGCTTTAATGGAGCAGACAATTTGCGTTTCTTCCTAACAAAATTAGGCAGCTAAGAGTAATGGGAGTACTACTGAAAGACTGACATTCTGAATTGCCACTTTATTATTATTTCTCTTTTTTTATAAAATGCCAGCATTTGACATGACTCTATTTACAAAGTAGAATTAAGCACAATTAGCAAAGTATAAAGGTATAGACACTGCACAATAGCTAAACGACTCCCGTAGAATAACCCTAAAATGCTTTTATACTCATGGCGTATGTAGCTCTTAATGTGGTTAATTTCTTATAAAAATTTACAAAGATGTGAAGTTTTTCCTAACCTGCAATGGTCCTGTATACATGGTGGAATTGCAATAGACATATTGCTACCTCTAGTGGTCTAGACCGGAACAACATTAATGTTGTCCCCGCAAACCATACCATGCTCATCCTACAGAATTTTTTATAAAGATGTCAATAGGAGGGAACTCATATGAGTGACAGTATTTGTTAAAGGGCCACTTAATTCAGCACAATTTGGTCCATATCACAGTAAAGATCTCCTAAAAGCATGTTGAAAAACTTTTTGAATTTTTGAAATAGTTGCATTTTTCACTGAGAAATCGGATCAAAACTACTTCCAAAAATATTCAGCTTTGATATTAATGAGTTTTTTGGGTTCATTGAGAACATGGTTGTTGTTCAATAATAAAATTAATCCTCAAAAATACAACTTGCCTAATAATTCTGCACTCCCTGTAGCTATTTGTAATAAATAGCATGTAGATAGTATATATAAGGGATATTAAATATAACCCCAGCAATTAATATTCTGAGTATCACAATCCAATTTAGAAGTATGGTGGGAGAGTACAATTCCTAATCACATATATAGTTGTGAGCGTACGAGTCGTTGCTCACGCTTGCGGGCTCGCGTAGCGCAGCGAGGGCCGTGGCTTGCGAAGCGAGCCGCGGGCCTCGCGCAGCGAGCCGCGGCCCTCGCGTAGCGAGGTCACTGGGCAAGGGCCTCAGTTGCTGGCATGGAGCGCCGAAGGCGCTCCATGCCAGCAACTGAGGCCCCTCGCGAAGCGAGGGCCTCAGTTGCTGGCGAGGTCACTGGGCACGGGCCTCAGTTGCTGGCATGGAGCGCCGAAGGCGCTCCATGTCAGCAACTGAGGCCCCTCGCGAAGCGAGGGCCTCAGTTGCTGGCGAGGTCACTGGGCAAGGGCCTCAAACCCTCGCAAAATTCACATCGCTACTCAAAAAACACGACACACAAATTACGACACTCGCTAAATTTTACGAGGAACGCAAACAACGTACGAAACACGTTACCACACATTACGACCTCGCAAACATCGGACGCAACACGCCGACATACAAACATTTAAAACACAATACATACACACAGCACATACATAAAAAACTTACCTACACCAAGAGGGAGCACCCAGGACCTCAAAAATGCAACTTACACCTCGATTTTACGCGAAATAAAACAGTTTAGAGACTAAAAAAAATCTAAGCGAGAGAAAAAATGGCCGCCGAACAAAACGAAAACGAGGCTACAGCACTCTAAACTCGCAAAACACCACAAAACACCTACGGATATTCCGATACAGACCTATACCACACATTACTCGCCATTTTACACTAATGCGGAAGTACACGACTACGCTAACGGTTTGGTCTCGCGCACGCACAGTGTTACACTGCACACATTCAGCATGCTTATACAGCAGCTCCACACCACTAATGCTGCAGCAACATCAACACAGATTGCCAGCTCTTCATCACAATGCTTCAAAATAGGTACACTATATTCATTTACTAATTTAGCTACCTTACAATTTCATTGCCGTCATTTTTTGAAGGGCAATTCGCTAGTCTATAATAAAAAGAGGAATTAATTAAAGTACTGCACTTGAAAGACACCTTCTTTCTAAATTCAACTGTGTTGTCCTGGCTAACATAAACTAAAAGTCTCTCATATCTATTGGTCACTTATTATAGATAAAAGACATATGGAACGGCATTGAAAAAGAATTAATTAATGCTTTGAGGCAAATGCAATCCAGTAGAGAAAAAGTTCCTTTTTGTATAATAAAGACCTTACAAACAGATAATGGAAAAGGGGATGTTTTATCCCATTTATGTTTTTTAATTGCTTTTAAATGTCTAAGGGCCTTATTCTATTACCGGCAGTAAATCGGCCGTAAGGCTGCGATTCCTTGCGGGGGTTCAGTTAACTCGCGATTCAATTATACGGCCCCGCAAGGATCTCCTCTTACGGCCGGCCGCATATCTTGGAACCGGCCGTAAGCTCAGAAATATAAAAACGTAAAAATAAATTCAAGCCTGCACTGTACAGCTCTGTAAATGCTAGGGATCATATTGGGGGACATGAGGATTAAAAGTAACCCCCTCTCAAGCTTGCACATCAGCCCAAACCCAAGTTCAAATTAACTGTTTATTTTCCGGCTGCGGCGTGGGCGGGTCTGAAGTGCTCCAAGCACTCTGGACTTTTTACATGGATATTTTACGGATATTAAAAATCAAATATTTTACGGATTTGAGTATAGGGTAATTATGTGCTATTTTTGCTAACACCGAATATCACTTTATAGACTCTGCAAAGTGCAGGATGGCTTTATTTGAGCTATTTTATGTGCTTAATTGGTGCTAGCGAGACCTCTTTCCTGCAAGTAAGCTGCGGCTCGCTTTTAGCCTTGCAGAGAGGGTTCCCGGAGCAATTGAATTGCAAATAGGAATTTCTTGCGGCCGAAACTCTTGCGGCCGTTTTAGATCAAAGGCTTTCCTCTGGCGAGAGCGGCCGCAAGAGATAGCAAGGCACCGGCCGCAAGCCTGCCGGAATCCCAGGCCGTAAGGGATTAGAATAGCCGAATAGCTTGCGGCCGGTCCTTGCGGCCCCGCAACGGCTGCGGCCGCTAATAGAATGAGGCCCACAGTCAGCGTCATTGTTCTTGTAAATAAATGTAATAAATATACTCTTTTTCCCACTATGTTATAAACATTAATTCCTTAAAGTATATAGTGTTAAGCACTTCTAGTGGGAGGCAAAACTCCTATAAGTCTTTTTACACTTATCATCTATATGCAGATGACACTCAAGTCATTCACCTCACTCTAGCACAAGTTGCCTACTGTCTCTCATATACTACTGGGTGTCCTATCAATTCAATCTCAACTTGTCAAAGACTGAAATCCTAATCTTCCCACCCTCTACTATGGCTTCCACTCCTCAAATATCTTCCATTATTCACAATGCCATCATCGCTCCCACCTCCCAGGCCTGTAGTGTTGGGGCTCTACTGAACCCTACCCTCTCATTCTTCACATACAATCAATAACCAAATAACGTAATTATAACCTTAAAAAAACAACACAATTTTCAAAATAAGTCACTACAAAAAACAACAAAAATTTGACTCCATTCTCTCATCATATCCCGCAACTCTCTCCTTGCCAGCTTTCCCATCACTTGTCTGTTTCCATTCCAATCCACAATGAACACCTCCATTAGACTCATCTACCACTCTCATTGTCTGCAGCACCTCTCTGTCAGTCGCTCCACGGGCTTTCCATAGATTCCAGAATAAATATAAAATAATGACATATAAAGAAAGCCCTCAACAAGAGTGATTCTCTTTTATATCTCTGCTTTAGTCTCAAAATACTCCCCCAACCACCCTCTTTGATCTGCTAATGACCTTCTTCTGTCCTTCTCTCTTATTACCTCCTCTTACTCTTTTCTCGGGCTGCCCTTATTCTTTGGAACTCTTTGCCTCGCTCCACTAGACTATCCTCCTTTCTCAAAACTTAAAAAAAATCACTAAAAATGCATCTGGTTACAGAAGCATATGACCTTCAGTCTTAATATGCACAACCGCACACTCCACAGCATACAATAGCTCACACACAATCTACCGTGTAACACACAGACACCTCTACTTGCACCAGCCTTATCTTTGAAGCTAAGAGCAGGTCAAATATTAGCCGGTTTTAGATATATGGGAGGGGAATGTGCAAACTGCCCGCTTCTGCGCATGTACATGGGCAAGGATTAGATGTCAAATATCAAAAGCTTCAATTATTTTACATATCCCTCTCTCCTCCCTCCACTTTTCCAATAACAACATGTCTTTAGGATCCAAGCTATCAGGACATGTTCAAGAAGTCAGACAAGATGCAAAGTTTCTATACACAGTCATCAAAAATTAAGATTTCCCCTAAAACATGCTTTAAACAGCTACTAATGTTGTTAGTTTGTTACAGACTTCCTAAACTTTTCCCTTAAATTGCATACATAAAACAATGCATATACAGCATCTGGGATCAAAAGGTTCAGAAATTGATGTATATACTTGAGTATAAGCCGAGGCTTATACTCCTAATTTTGCCACAAAAAACTGTGAAAACTTATTGACTCAGATATAAGCCAAAGGTGCAAAAGAGGGTCCTCCCCCCCTGATCATCATCCACCTCCTTCCCCCCCTTAGAATCCACCTCCTTTCCCCCCTTATCATCCTCCTCCTTCCCCCCCTTATCATCCTCCTCCTTCCCCCCTTTATCATCCTCCTCCTTCCCCCCCCTTATCATCCTCCTCCTTCCCCCCCCTTATCATCCTCCTCCTTCCCCCCCCCTTATCATCCTCCTCCTCCCCCCCTTATCATCCTCCTCCTTCCCCCCCTTATCATCCTCCTCCTTCCCCCCCCTTATCATCCTCCTCCTTCCCCCCCTTATCATCCTCCTCCTTCCCCCCCCTTATCATCCTCGTCCTTCCCCCCCCTTATCATCCTCCTCCTCCCCCCCTTATCATCCTCCTCCTCCCCCCCTTATCATCCTCCTCCTTCCCCCCCCTTATCATCCTCCTCCTTCCCCCCCCTTATCATCCTCCTCCTTCCCCCCCCTTATCATCCTCCTCCTTCCCCCCCCTTATCATCCTCCTCCTTCCCCCCCCTTATCATCCTCCTCCTCCCCCCCCTTATCATCCTCCTCCTCCCCCCCCCTTATCATCCTCCTCCTTCCCCCCCCTTATCATCCTCCTCCTTCCCCCCCCTTATCATCCTCCTCCTTCCCCCCTTATCATCCTCCTCCTTCCCCCTTATTATCCCCCCTATCATCATCCCCCCCCTTATCATCATCCTCCTCCTCCTTCTCCCCTTATCTTCTTTCCCCCATAACCTCGTCCCTATCCCCCTCTCTCCTTACTTGCTACTATGCTCCGATGAGCTGATGCCGATCCTGACGCCGCAGCAGGTCTTCCGTACCGACATACGTTAATGGCGTGACGCGCATGTGACATCAGGTCATTAGCATATGCCAGTACGGTAGACGTGCTGCAGCGTCAGAATCGGCATCAGCTCATCGGAGCATAGTAGCAAATAAGGAGAGAGGGGGATAGGGATTAGAGAGTATAAGCCGGGAAGGGGCTTTTTCAGCATAAAAAATGTGCTGAAAAAGTCGGCTTATACTCGAGTATATACTTTCATAAGCTTTAATGATTTGAAATATTAACGTAACCAAATATTTGTCTTGATTTTATTTTTATCTTGGTACTGAACTATGTACAGTGGATATAAAAAGTCTACACACCCCTGTTAAAATGTCAGGTCTCTGTGCTGTAAAAAAAATGAGACAAAGATAAATCATTTCAGAACTTTTTCCACCTTTAATGGGACCTATAAACTGTACAACTTAATTGAAAAACAAACTGAAATCTTTTTTTAGGTGGAGGGAAGAAAAAAAAAAAAAAGGAAAATAATGTGGTTGCATAAGTCTGCACACCCTCTTATAACTGGGGATGTAGCTGTGTTCAGAATTAAGAAATCACATACCAAATCATGTTAAATAGGAGTCAGCATACACCTGCCATCATTTAAAGTGCCTTTGATTAACCCCAAATAAAGTTCAGCTGCTCTAGTTGGTCTTTCCTGAAATGTTCTTAGTTGCATCCCATAGAAAAAGCCATGGTCCACAGAGAGCTTCCAATGCATCAGAGGGATCTCATTGTTAAAAAGTATCAGTCAGGAGAAGGCTACAAAGAATTTCCAAGGCATTAGATATACCATGGAACACAGTGAAGAGTTATCATCAAGTGGAGAAAATATGGCACAACAGTGACATTACCAAGAACTGGAGCTCCCTCCAAAATTGATGAAAAGACAAGAAGAAAACTGGTCTGGGAGGCTACCAAGAGGCCTACAGCAACATTAAAGGAGCTGCAGGAATATCTGGCAAGTACTGGCTGTGTGGTACATGTGACAACAATCTCCCATATTCTTCATATGTCTGGGCTATGGGGTAGAGTGGCAAGACGAAAGCCTTTTCTTACAAAGAAAAACATCCAAGCCAGGCTACATTTTGCAAAAACACATCTGGAGTCTCCCAAAAGCATGTGGGAAAAGGTGTTATGGTCTGATGAAACCAAGGTTGAACTTTTTGGCCATAATTCGAAAAGATATGTTTGGCGCAAAAACAACACTGCACATCACCAAAAGAACACTATACCACATTGAAACATGGTGGTGGCAGCATCATGCTTTGGGGCTATTTTTCTTCAGCTGGAACTGGGGCCTTAGTTAAGATAGAGGGAATTATGAACAGTTCCAAATACCAGTCAATATTGGCACAAAACTTTCAGGCTTCTGCTAGAAAGCTGAACATGAAGAGGAACTTCATCTTTCAGCATGACAACGACCCAAAGCATACATCCAAATCAACAAAGGAAAGGCTTCACCAGAAGAAGATTAAAGTTTTGGAATGGCCCAGCCAGAGCCCAGACCTGAATCCGATTGAAAATCTGTGGGGTCATCTGAAGAGGGTTGTGCACAGGAGATGCCCTCGCAATCTGACAGATTTGGAGTGTTTTTGCAAAGAAGAGTTGGCAAATCTTGCCCAGTCAAAATGTGCCATGCTGATAGACTCATATCCAAAAAGACTGAGTGCTGTAATACAATCAAAAGGTGCTTCAACAAAGTATTAGTTTAAGGGTGTGCATACTTATGCAACCATGTTATTTTATTTTTATATTTTTTCTTACCTCTACCTAAAAGATTTCAGTTTGTTTTTCAATTGAGTTGTACAGTTTATAGGTCACATTAAAGGTGGAAAAAGTTCAGAAATGATTTATCTTTGTCATTTTTGTTACAGCACAGAAACCTGACATTTTAACAGGGGTGTGTAGACTTTTTATATCCACTGTATGTACAACTAGCCGCCTGTCCTACCGCCTCAAATAAGGGCAAACAATCTCTTAGTGCGGTAGTGTAGCGTTACTAATGCATATTAAAAGGGCTATTATAGTGATTGAATAAAAATATTTTATTATTTCCATAACAGACTATCAATAAATAAGTATTTTAGGAAAATAATAAATGTAGATATTTAAACTCACATTTGAATTTGTGTTTTAGACTTCAGTAGATGTACATTTCTCCATAGGTGTCCAGGGGGCAGAGAGAGGCTGCTCTATTACTCTCTCAAACACTATAGTTCAAATGTAAGTTTTAATAGCTATATTTTATTTATTTAGTAACCAATTAGCAGTAAAATCAGAAACTAAAACCCTATTGAATGACCACTACAATGACAATTTAAACTCTGTAGCCTGTGCGAAAGACGCATCAGTTATGCATGTTTCTGACGTCAGACGCCAGGGGGCGACATGCACAAGGAGGTGTCGGCTTTTTTTAAAGTTATACAGAAGTTTTTAACTTTTTCCAACTACCACATACTGCTTATATGAAAAACACACATAAAATAGATTCATTCAGATTATTTTTTTTAGGTACCTCGTACTAACCAACCAAAAAACTGCATTCAAGTACATTTTCAACCCTATACTCACCTTTAAGCCAACAGCAGCACACTGCAGAGATCCTGAGCTGCTGGTTTGTGGGGGGGAGGGCAAAAGACTACAAATGCAATGATGTTTTGCTGCAGAGACTGAATCCCCAGATTACTACAATGTTGTAGCTTCCTCTGATTGGCCACAACGAATTATGCATTTTATGCTAATTTAGCTTGGATTTTCAAGTGAAATCCTTTTCAACTACTAAAAAACTGCAGAAATTTGCAAACTTAAGGCTAAGTTTAATAATGTTTATTTGTTTTTTTTTTCCTGTAAACTTTTAACATACACTACTGAGTCTACTCTATAAGATGCATTCATAATCCAGGAAACTTCTAAATACCGTCAAGTCGATTATGAGAATGTGATTGAGTAAGCTTTATTCTACATCTCCTCTGGTGAGGGTGGTTTGGAGGGTGGAACAACCCCTATAAGGAATAGTCTGATTAGGACTATTGTAATAGACCAATACTTTGCTTTCAGTGTGTCTATATATCACTCTGAGACACGTCAATTAAGAATTTGGCTACAATTTACCTTTTTCCATATGCCATTTGATAGAAATCATGATCGTGGATGTAGTTATGGAAATGTGAATATTTAAAAATCATTGCTTAATTACTTTGTAATTACACTTGTACGAACACTTCCTGAAAGAGCTGCCGCAACGCAGCAATTATAGGAGTGAGCAGCCGGAGTCCAGAGTCAGGCATGTTCATTTTATGGAGATATTTAAAAATAATTTATCAATTTAGAAAACTGCCCTTCTGATAATTTTAGTTGTCCTTTAAGTGACATCACGCCTAAAGAACACATATAGTAATTTACATTCGTGATTATTATGTGTCCCATGTGTAACAGAGTTCCAAATCCAAATAGTAACTGATTTAACTTACGTCATCATCATCATCTTCATCCTCATCCTGCATATCCTCTTCATCACTGTCCTTGAAGCGAGAAGGAAGTGGCGGCCCAATTTCTTCATTCTCTACTCCCTTAAAAATGTTGGGAGGTGCAGGTGGGCCGATGAACTCATCATCGGAGCTGTCCTCAGAGTCACTGCTTCCACTATATGAGACAAAGGGAAATGATGGGGTAAGATGCCAGGAAATGGCACAGTTATACAGATGTCAGTGTCCCTTTAAAGCCATATGTGCTCGGCTTCATCAGCATGTGGAAAAGTGTTTTGCTTCTTAACATTACTGCTAAATGAAATTTAATTTTAAGCCGTTAAACAGACACGGTCAGTATATAAAATGACCTGTGCTGGTGGTATGCAGGGTATGGAAGGAACTGTATCATTTCAACATTAGCTCTATATCAAATATATTGTTCTTTTTCATCTATTGCCAAAATGTAGAGACTTAGAGCCCGATTCAGTTAAGCTTTTGCATGTTACTGTAGCCGGTAAGTGAGGTCGCAAGTTAATTTGCTATCAATTGGCGTCTTTTTAAGTGCTCCGAACGGATTACAAGTTAAGGTCTTGATGGTTAAATTCGTAACTTTCAATATACCTTTAAGCCGATTAGGAGAATGTGATTAGGGGTCTATAGTGGAATTTGTTTATTGTACATCTCCTCTGGTGAGCATGGTTTGGAGGATGGAACCTGGTGGGGCAGCCCCTAGTTTAACCCTGTCTATAAGAGATAGTCTGATTAAGACGATTGGATTAGACCAATACTTTGATTTCAGTTTTAGGCAGGGTGTCTACATATCACTCAGAGACACTTTAAGAATTTGGCTACAATTTAATTGATGCCTTTGAATTGTGATGTTGGAGAAGACAATTTAGAGTCCCTTGAACTGCAAGAGGATCCAATAAATCAGTACTTCAGGAAATCAAGATGAACTGATCACTGGAAGGAATGATCACCAAGTGGAAGCTTAAATATCTTGGTCATACGAGATGACGGGATTGGTTAGAGAAGACTCTGATGCTGGGAAAGATTTGAGGCACAAGAAGAAAGGAACGACAGAGATGGAGATGGATGGATGAGGTCACCGAAGCAATGAACCTGAACTTGATGAAGCTCAGAGGGGGAGTGAATGACAGATATACCTTGCTAGCTCTGTCCATAGGGACATGGAGAGTCGGACACGACGGAACGACTTAACAACAAGTGTGACGGAACAGGAATGTTACAGCATTCTTACTTTGTGATTTTTTAAACCATATTGCACAACCACTAACATAGCTCCTCCTGTACTTATTACCTGAATTGTAGTTATACCTAGATATTAAAGGTTTGTATTTATCATTACCTAGAACTGGATGCTCGAGCCTTTCTCATTCCCGAGCCGGAAGCAACTTCCTTTGAAACTTGATTTTTATTTGCTACTTGTTCTTCCTTCTTCTTCTCCTCTTCCTTATCTCTGGCTTCTGTTAGAAGACACAGTAAATGTATTGTTATTAAGGTAGACACTAGAACACAACAACTATCTCTTAAGAGAAATGCACTAAATAAACCACCTAAAATAATGAAGAAACAGATATTTATTAGTATGTGTGTAATCACATATAATAGTTGTCAAACTGCGAGATGTTGTCACACTTTGCGAGGTGCGTATGACTTAGGCGATGAGCGCCGCAGGCGTAGCACTTAGCCCATGCGAGCCTCGGGAAGCGAGGTGAGCAGTTAAAATACGAGACGCAAACATTTACGAGATTAGGGGCCGAACAAATAACCTGAAAAACACACCCAAAAAAAATCAAAAAAACATCACAGACCGGATGGGGCAACAGCCAGGATGTCTGTAAGTGAGATGGAACGCGAATTTAACTCGATTTCGACATTTTTTGCACTCGAAAATCGTCTAAGCAAGGAAAAGAATGGGCGCCGAAAAAAATTAAAACAAGGCTACACGACCCTGGACCGCGCAAAACGCGTAGTACTTTATACATCACACTACGACCTACAAGATACACTATTACAAAAGCCGGAAAATGCTCACGAGACGCGTACCACATTAATAATATTACGACTATACAATGCGGCTTTACACAATAAACCAACGGCTTTACCTCGCGCACGCAGCCTATTTATCTCGCACACTTCAAACATTCATTACACTTTATAAGCAGGGCACTAACACTCACAATGTATATTCTATGCAGATGCAAAATACAAACAGATTGTTAGCTCTTCAGCCTATTGCTCGCTGCATATATCAATTACAAATAATGAAACTATATTAATTTATTTAATAAATCATTAATTATTACTTAACTACATATACATAGAAATAGATATCTCTCTCAGAGGACCAAATGACAGGAGAGGCTCACAATGAGAGCCGAAGGTGCTCAGCACAAGCCTCGCAAGGAGCGCCGAAGGTTCTGAGGCTCGCAATGAGCGCCAAATGCGCTCATTGCGAGGCATGCGATGAGCACCGAAGGCACTCAGCACAAGCCTTGCAATGAGCGCCGAAGGTCCTCACAGTACAAAGCAATTTTAATTATGTCTCAAACAGCATTACCATGGCTTCAAATGTTATTGCCCTGTCATTTTTGATGGGCAAGCCGCTAGTTTATATATAAGGTACACAAGCCCCTTCACCACTAGTATTATATTATTTTATAGGCAGGTGATATTTTTCCCAAACTACTATAGTCCTTTAATTAAAGTCCCAGTGAATGTAGAATTTAATGGAGTGGCTGCATGTTTCAGGCTTGACAGTCTATGTCACTTGAATACAATGATGCTTTGCTGCAGAGACTGATCCCCAGACATTGCAACAGAGTTGAAAAAAGTTATGAATTTTATGCTACTTTTGCTTGGATTTTCAGGGACATTCCTTCTCAAAATCAACTGCCAGAAAACTGAAGACAGTTGCAAAATTTAGGGTAAGTTTATTCATGTTTATTTTGGATTTTTTTCAGCAAAACAAAATGTTTTCATACACTACTGAATCTCCTCTATCAGATGCATTCATAATCCAAAAAAATTCTATTTACCTTTAAGTTCATGAAGAACGCATAATACAACAGGAAATCCAAGATCTCTCTTCTCCCTAGGTTAGAGCTGTAAGTTATACCCTATACTGTACTAGGAATTGCAGCCATGAGCAGAAAGACAAAAGACATGCTGGATGTGACAAAAGACACTCCATTTACCCAAGTGCTTACCAAGGCTTTTTTTGCTCCTCTCCACGGCAGTTCTACGAGTCTGCTCAAACATGGCTTCCAGGTCGAATGTTCTCGCTTTCTTTCCTGAGGATACAGTAATATTAATCTGTTAGACAATTTCATAGAGGAAACTATCAGCAGCCCACACAACGCTTAAAAGGCCATGGTAGTGCTCACATAAGAGGATTTTACTGGTCATGGCATAAAAAAATTTAAAAAAAGTTGACATTTGGCTTACCTTTAAAACTGTCTGTTTTCCCCTCAAGCAGAGCTTCCTATCTCCTCCTGCCTGTGACTATCAGGAGCGTGGCCAACTCTTCTTGTTTGCAGCATTAAAAATAAAGTCTGACCAGTGTAGGTTCTGCTTCAGACTGAGCATGCTCAGTAAAGGAGACGGGGCTATGAAAATTCATACTCTGTCACTGGGTGGGGCTGATTGGGAAGCAGCAAGCATCTTACAATAGAGCTGTTAGCTCTGTGTAGACAAGGCCAGTGATATCAGACCAGCTTGCTTCCAAGCTCCTTCATGATAGTGCAGCCCACAGACAGAGCTTGACACGCCCATGATAGACACAGGTAGGAGGCGATACACAGTTCTGCTTGAGGGGAAAACTGACAGCTTAAAAAGCAAAGAAAATTGTATCTTTATTTATTCTAAACTGCATACTGTTTGTAATAGACTATGCACAGCAAAGAAACATATGAGCTTTACTTGTAAGTACGGTACTTCCAATTTAGCTTTTAAACTTTCATTTGATTTCTAGTGTTTAGGACTTTAGCAGAAATGCTTCTGATCAACCCTATCGTGATCAGGGAATGGGAGAGGATCTGCTCAGGAGACTGTCAGGACAGTCTCCTAAGCAAGTAAAGTAAGCACTGCAAGGTAATATTGACTGTTCAGCAAATGTTAAGGACAGCATCCTGGGCAAATCCTCTGTTATCTTTTGGATACCTGATAGGGGTGGAGACAAGAAGCTCCTCTAGAGAACGGACATTGACTTTTTTCCAATACAGATTTTATTGCAAATCTTTAACTAAATAAACATGTTATACCTTACTGTTAGGCCACTACATTGACCCTTTAAAGGAAAACACAGCGCATTCCAAAAGTTGCACTACTCTAAATAAGCAAGTTTATAATTCAGTCTTATCCGCAATAAGGTAAATCTAATGCCAGAAATCTTATACTTAATAAAAGGCACTCATAAGAGACTATGCACACATTTCAGAGTTCTGTCGGATCCCCAGGTATAGCAATAGCTGCTGAATGCCTATAATGTCGATAATACCGCTCAGTTCACAATAGAGACATTCAACAACAACTGCTCATATTAAATGGAGTGTTCCTAATAAAAGGAGGACGCTTCGGTTGAGTCTTAATACAGGTAGAAAAATGCAAATATCATGGTACGATTTCTAGCATTAGAATGACTTCTTTAATATTATATTATTCCCATATCACCTTTACGGTGGCACAACTTTCTGGCGCATGGCCAATACGCACCGATGCATGCGCGCAGATAATAGCGCTCCTGACATCTGTGCTGTTAGATATTAATTTCTTCATTATGAATATTATGATTATAAAAAGTATATCAGCTTGTTTTTTCCTTGTATCTTACTAGAATGTTTAAGCGGGTTATCTGTAGAAATGTTTAAGGTAATATTCCCTTGTGCATCTGTTTCCTGTTTCCTTTCTTTGTCTCAGCAACTGCTGAAGGCAAATATCTATAGGAAGCCGTGATTAGATAAGGATTGTTTTGCAGAGTTAGACAGAAAAAGACACTTGCTTGCAAAT
Source organism: Discoglossus pictus (assembly GCA_027410445.1). Classification (NCBI taxonomy): domain Eukaryota; kingdom Metazoa; phylum Chordata; class Amphibia; order Anura; family Alytidae; genus Discoglossus; species Discoglossus pictus. The sequence goes on from CM050163.1 coordinate 529,504,721, forward strand.
GTGTATTTAACCCTATTTTCAACTATGCTATTAGCTGTGACGTGTGTTATGCTATATAAGGGGCTGCCGCCCAAATAAACTCAGAGATTATTCTGATGGCACTCTGACTTCTGTGCATTATTTTCTCTCATTATATCTTGGTACCCAGATATAATATATACACACATCAGAATACATGATTACTCACTAATCTGATCCTATCAGTGCTCTCATTCTTTATAGAATCCCATTGGAATTAGAGAGGCCGGACCCCGCTAGAGCTTTTACCTTACTGAATATAGCTTAATGTATTTCCCAAAATGTAATAAGTGTAAACAGAAGCCCTAAAATAAAGGTTAATCTTTGCAAAGTTCTGGCCTCTTATACTTTGTTTTGTGTACGCTCTACTCTGCAGGAACAGTACTGACCGAAGCCAGAGAAGCCCATGGTGGCAGCGATGTCGGAGTCTTCCTGGTCATCCATCTGAATCCTAGAGAAGTGAGAACAGAAAAGTCCTTATTATTATGCACAGCATCGAAGAAAAGACACAAAGAGAAGCCTGTCTTGTACAGCTTGTGATTAGCTTCACTCGGAAGATAAAGAGGAGTATCACATCTGTGACTGCCTGCAGTGTGAGGATAAAGCTCAGTGTCCAGCCTGTGATTACCTGCAGTGTGAGGATAAAGCTCAGTGTCCAGCCTGTGATTACCTGCAGTGTGAGGATAAAGCCCAATGTCCAGCCTGTGATTACCTGCAGTGTGTGGATAAAGCTCAGTGTGCAGCCTGTGATTACCTGCAGTATGTGGATAAAGCTCAGTGTCCAGTCTGTGATTACCTGCAGTGTGAGGATAAAGCTCAGTGTCCAGTCTGTGATTACCTGCAGTGTGTGGCTAAAGCTCGGTGTCCAGCCTGTGATTACCTGCAGTGTGTGGATAAAGCTCAGTGTCCAGCCTGTGATTACCTGCAGTGTGAGGATAAAGCTCAGTGTGCAGCCTGTGATTACCTGCAGTGTGTGGATAAAGCTCAGTGTCCAGCCTGTGATTACCTGCAGTGTGTGGATAAAGCTCAGTGTCCAGCCTGTGATTACCCGCAGTGTGTGGATTAAGCTCAGTGTCCAGCCTGTGATTACCTGCAGTATGTGGATAAAGCTCAGTGTGCAGCCTGTGATTACCTGCAGTGTTTGGATAAAGCTCAGTGTGCAGCCTGTGATTACCTGCAGTGTGTGGATAAAGCTCAGTGTCCAGCCTGTGATTACCTGCAGTGTGTGGATAAAGCTCAGTGCCCAGCCTGTGATTACCTGCAGTGTGTGTATAAAGCTCAGTATCCAGCCTGTGATTACCTGCAGTGTGTGGATAAAGCTCAGTGCCCAGCCTGTGATTACCTGCAATGTGTGGATAAAGCTCAGTGCCCAGCCTGTGATTACCTGCAATGTGTGGATAAAGCTCAGTGCCCAGCCTGTGATTACCTGCAGTGTGAGGATAAAGCTCAGTGTCCAGCCTGTGATTACCTGCAGTGTGTGGATAAAGCTCAGTGTCCAGCCTGTGATTATCTGCAGTGTGTGGATAAAGCTCAGTGTCCAGCCTGTGATTACCTGCAGTGTGTGGATAAAGCTCAGTGTCCAGCCTGTGATTACCTGCAGTATGTGGATAAAGCTCAGTGTCCAGCCTGTGATTACCTGCAGTTTGAGGATAAAGCTCAGTGTCCAGTCTGTGATTACCTGCAGTGTGTGGATAAAGCTCAGTGTCCAGCCTGTGATTACCTGCAGTGTGAGGATAAAGCTCAGTGTCCAGCCTGTGATTACCTGCAGTGTGAGGATAAAGCTCAGTGTCCAGCCTGTGATTACCTGCAGTGTGTAGATAAAGCTCAGTGTCCAGCCTGTGATTACCTGCAGTGTGTGGATAAAGCTCAGTGTCCAGCCTGTGATTACCTGCAGTGTGTGGATAAAGCTCAGTGTCCAGCCTGTGATTACCTGCAGTGTGTGGATAAAGCTCAGTGTCCAGCCTGTGATTACCTGCAGTTTGAGGATAAAGCTCAGTGTCCAGCCTGTGATTACCTGCAGTGTGTGGATAAAGCTCAGTGTCCAGCCTGTGATTACCTGCAGTGTGTAGATAAAGCTCAGTGTCCAGCCTGTGATTACCTGCAGTGTGTGGATAAAGCTCAGTGTCCAGCCTGTGATTACCTGCAGTGTGTGGATAAAGCTCAGTGTCCAGCCTGTGATTACCTGCAGTGTGTGGATAAAGCTCAGTGTCCAGCCTGTGATTACCTGCAGTGTGAGGATAAAGCTCAGTGTCCAGCCTGTGATTACCTGCAGTGTGTGGATAAAGCTCAGTGTCCAGCCTGTGATTACCTGCAGTGTGTGGATAAAGCTCAGTGTCCAGTCTGTGATTACCTGCAGTGTGTGGATAAAGCTCAGTGCCCAGTCCCTGCAGTATATACAGCTCGGTTTCAGTAGTCTCTCGGCAGATCAAAACAGGAGCCTCACGTTGTACTCACGCCCCTCTCAGCCTCACTTCCTAGCGAAGCTACAGGAAGAGACATGGGACATATTTATTGATTTATATTTACAAATGGAACTGTTATAATTAGCTCTAAGTATATTGTTCTTGGGTGTGAACCCATTTACGAAGTGTTTAAATGTGTTTTTGACAAACAAAACCATCATATATTTATCACATGCCCTTAGCTGCACACATTTGACCTCAAGCAAGATGCCTGTTATGAATACCGACGCTGTTATGACGAGAGTTTGGCGTCATCACGATCAAGCGCTCTAACCAATAGCCTTACAGATGCTCTTGACTCCCGGAATCTCTGAGGATGTCGTCATTCCGTTGCATTGCGTCCCATCGCAGCACGTTTTGCGCGGTTCGCGTGTTGTTTTGAACTGATCCCCGCACCTCTGCTGGTTCCCGTTCACGTCACCGGCTGCCATGCCCAGCGGAGCCCCCGGAGCACCGGCCGCCGCCATGCAGGAGGCCCTGGAGGGAGCGGGGAGGATCATAGACCGGCAGCTGCAGGAAGACCGAGCCTACCCGGAGCTGTCCGACATGCTCCTGGTGCCTGTGCATAGTAAGAGCGGGAGGAGAGGGGTGCTGAGGAAGAGCTGCATGGGACACTGAGATAGATATAAGGGATCATCGTGGTACCGCATGAGACACTACTATAGATATAAAGGATCATCGTGGTGCTCTAATAGGAATAGCAGCATGGGACACTTTTATACATATAAAGGACCACTGTGGTGTCCTAGCAAGAGGAGCAGCATTAATACACCTTGTACTCACTATATATATATATATATATATATATATATATATATATATATATATATCATTATTCAGTATTAAGTTAACTTTCAATACTAGAATTGATCTATTTGTCTCCACCCTCATAATGTCATCAATAAATGGGAGAGGCTTGACTAGAACACAATTAAAATGCCAATTATTAATAGGCTGCCCCAACCAGAACTGCCAATTCATTTAATGGTACATGGAATTATTGTTTGTTTGTTGTATTGGAGGATATTTGATAATGTGTCGCAGTATGTTTTCTTTTTTCTCAACGAATGGTCTCTGAGCATAAAAAAAATATTAAGAAGTTTAGCTGCTCTTGGGTGTTCACGCTGCCAGCCAATGAGACCTACAGAATAAAGAAAGCTGTCAATTAAGTCTTACGAGATTTTACTTTTTTTTTCGTGCAGAAAACTTTTGTGATGTTTAGTTTGCTTAAAAAAAAAAAACAGCTGTGTTCCAGGTCCCTTTAATAAGAATGTTTCTAGGCAATGAAGAGCATTGTGCTGATACAAGTGTGTGACTGACAGGGTAGCAGGGTTTACTAGCAAGCTCACCTTCCCTACTGACCTTAAAGTGGAAATATGATCTGACAGTGATTGCTCTTTGAAATCATTGACAATTATTTTTATAAATGACTAATTAAAACAATTACCTCCTGTTGTTAGGACTTTACAGTAATCCTTTAAAGGGACATTATTGTTCCATATGTAAACTTTGCTCTCTTGTGCCATAATTTGTGTTGTTGTTCAGTCCTTCAGTCGTGTCCGACCTTCTGTGACCACCTGGACACGGCACGCAAGGCACATTTGCTCATACATATGGTTTTCTTGTCAAAGATATTGGAGTGAGTTGCCAGTTCCTTCTCAAATGGACCAAGATTTGTCTGACCTCTCAGCTTTGACCTGCCCATCTTGGGTGCCCCTACATGGTATTGCTCATAGTGTCAGTGAGGTACACAAGCCCCATCACCACAAAAAAAGGGTTTTTGTGTATGTGTGCTTATATATTTTTTATATATATATATATATATATATATATATATATATATACATATATATACACACACACCCACACACACCCACCCAACTGCATGTCTAAAATGTGGGGACATGGAAATAAGACAATGTACCTTACTCTTTGGATCCACAATGTATAAAATAGCTATTTTTTGGGGACACAAAGAGTAATGTTACAAATGTATTTGACAGATATATATATATATGAGGTACACAAGCCCCTTCGCCACGACAAGGTAGCTGTGAGCTATAGTAAACTAGTATTATATCATTTTATAGGCAAATGATATTTTTCTCAAACTACTATAGTCCTTTAATTAAAGTCCCAGTGCTGAATGTAGAATTGAATGGAGTGGCTGCATGTCTCAGGCTTGTCAGTCTATGTCACTTGAATACAGGCGTATGCTCTATGCATGAAGATACATTTTCTTAAAGGGCCACTGTAGTCCAGATAAAGTCAGGTTTATGTTTGTTTAGTGTTAGTTTTCTTAAACATACCTTGACTGTAGTCCTGCATTAGATGTCATGCATTTCAAAAACTAAGTTATTATCACTACAATTTGTATCATTCATTAAAAAAAAACCTCTATCTTAAGAACTCTAAAACCTCCTTCTGACCAACTCTAATCAGGGTGTGCAAGAATGCGGCATCAAATGAGTTATGGAGCTCTATGTAAAAATCACTGAGCCTGTTAATACATTTGTGATGTCAGTGTCCCTTTAAAATCATTTAAATTGTCATGCCACAACATTGTATGTAATGTTTTTAGAAGTTTCCCTGTTTTCACCTTTTTTCTAAACCACCACATGTTGTTTATATCAGACACACATTACATGGAGTCATTCTATACACACAGATTTATTTTTTTAAATGTGGATTCCACACCCCCAGGGCTGCTTACATAGGCACCTGCTACCAACCAATAGAAACACAGCATTCAAGTAGTAATGAAGTATAAAGTGACATTTTTATTGGACGAACATATTGGTTAGAATGGAGACATTTGAGTATTGCTTGTGACTTAAGAAAGAGAGGTCCTTATCTCAAAAGCTCGTCACTCTGATTAATATGTTTGTCCAGTAAAAAAAAAAAAAGGTTTTACTAAACCCTACAATACTCATACTTATAGATTTCTGGACATATTCTATATTATAATTTGTTTATAGCCTGTCGATATAAGTGCCAAATGATTTAAATCCATATATATATATATATTTATTTATTTATTTTTTATTATATATATATATATATATATATATATATATATATATATATATATATATATATATATATTTTTTTTTTTTGTTATTATTATATATATATATTTTTTTTTTTACAGTTTTTTATTTTTGTTCTTTCTGCATGTTTATAATATTTGAATTGTTTTTCTTTGTAGACTGTCCTACAGTGTCTGGCATATCAGAGATGGATTACCCTTTGCAAGGACCCAATCTGTTATCCGTCCCCAACCTTCCTGAGCTCAGCGCTATTCGTCGGGTTCCTCTCCCTCCAGAGCTAGTGGAGCAGTTTGGACGTATCCTCATGTGGCTTTTTGCTTAGAAATGAAACCAGTGAAACTGATAAATGCATTGGCTGAGAACCTGTTTTGGCCTCTGGGACCTCCTATTATGAAACAGAGTTACTTCAGATTATTATCGTGACCTTCTAAAACATATAAAGCATAACTAACCCTCAATACTTGCTTCAGCGTTAAATGGTACAGAGTACTTCTGCAGTTTAATGTTTTATTTATACGGCTAAAAGTTGCTTTTAGTTGACCATTTTGTGTATTTGAATAAGCCCCATTGCTTTCCCTGTGTCTGCATGTTATCTATCACTGCTAGCACATGCTCTTAGTGATTTAGACACTTGGCTTATGCTCTAATAAATAGTCTTTCAGGACCACAGCCAAGTGATTAATACTGTACCATTATTTGCTATGGGTTTGGAATATGATAATGCTCATCAGGAATAGATAATATAGTAATACAGTAGTATCAAGGAGTCCGATTCATGGACACACAATTAGTTTAGCCTACTATTTTTTTTTTTTTATAATAAATGATAAAAGTACTTGTTTTAAGTGTAGTCTTCAGTCATACCGGTTTCGACTTTACCTATGTTCTCTTAACGAGACAGCTATAACGTCATCAGGACAAGGTCATATTGCACTATATAAATATATTTAAGTTAAATATAATAAAAAAAATAAAAATATTAGATCTGCTGGGTAAAAGAGGTCCTGCGCGTGAATAGTGTGTTTTCTTACATCTATATCACACAGATATGCAGTGTAACTGTATGATGGGCGTATTTCCTGAAATCAGCCGGGCTTGGCTCACAATTGACAGTGACATATTCATGTGGAACTATGAGGATGGGTAAGTACTGAAAAAAATGTACGCCGCTGAGTCTCCCATGCCCAGTCATCTCTTCTAGATTGTAAGCTCTCCGTTTATTCTGTCTTGACCTAGTAATGGGTAGAATTGAGGTTCCTGTTACAGAGAGCTTACAATCTAGAAGAGATGACTGGGCATGGGAGACTCAGCAGCGTATCCATTGGAGGTGTCTTGTATAATGGGGGGCAGATCACACAGCACCAGGCTGGAGCGCAGAGCGTCATCAGAGTGCAGTTCTCTGCGCTCTGATGACGGCGCGCTATTCAGCTGCGCACGAAGGACGTGCCACCGGATTTACGTGTTAAGAACTGGAACTTACAGTACATATATATACAAACGCACACTTAGGTAGTTTATTTTAATATTAAAAACAGGAAAACTTCCATATACCTTTTAAATGTAATGATTTAAGTGTTTTATGTGCACATTTAAACATAATTTTATTAACAAGTTCTCAAAACCTCTGTGTACTCCATCCAAACAGTCCATGCAAAGGTCCACCTCCATCAGTTTATGCATACAGTGTATTTATAGTTGTAGATGTACTAGCCAATAACAGGCTGTGTCTCGGTAGCATTTTAGTTGCATGCAGTCTCACACATTTAAATGGACCATTATAAAATGTCAGAAATATGTAATTCTGTACCACATTTTATTCCTTGTAATTACAGGGGGGATCTTGCTTATTTTGATGGCCTCAGTGAGACGATTCTTTCTGTTGGGCTTGTTAAACCTAAAGCAGGTAAGTGGCTGTGTGTTAAAATGTCACACTGGAGGTTCCAAATATTGTTTACAACTGAATGTCATTAAAAAAATGTTTTTCTTAACTAAACAAACATTAAAACATTGCTATTCTGAGTTTTCAGACAGCCTTTCTGATCCACCCACAAATATTCATATATGTTAATTGAAGATCATTACCAATGTTTACGGTTTATCTCTGGGCGCTGGGTCCATTGTCTTCAGTGCAAGTTATTTAAACAGCAACACATATAACCAACAAGTTTTTAGAAAGTAAAAAGAAAAAGCCTCTAATGTATCTTTACATGCAGTTGTGCTACAGTGTAATTGAACACTTTAATTTCTAATTATCCTGGGGTGTTAGAAGACTTTGAATGCAGTTCAATCTGCTCAATAGCAATGTGGCATCTACATCTGCCTGTACTCATAACAACTTTGGAAATCCGTTCGGAAAAGTCTCATCTTTTTGTCATTCTTAAACAGGTATATTTCAGCCACATATCCGCTACCTGCTCGTCCTTGCTACTCCAGTAGATATTGTGATCCTAGGACTGAGTTTCACCAATTTACAAGCAGGTCAGTATTTCATGATTTGAGTTTTTTTTTTTTTGCTATAATTTAATTAAATCTAAACTTATTACCCACAAAAAGCGTATCAATTGAAACCTTGTTACTATTGTTTTTTTTTGCCTGCTAAAATACTACCACTTTAAACCACTGTAAGCTGCTTACTGACATTGTAAATGCACATAATGAATTGAAACCTTGTGTGAGATGTTGCTCGCTTTTCCTGTATTCCATAATAGATAGTTATTACACTGCACTCTGGGAAGCTGAGCAGGGACATGCAAATGTGCCCACAAATGATTTGTTCTTCGATCTATGGCCTTTTTAAACATGGCTTCCTTTAAGCTTATGCCTGCTGCATTACACCGCTTTTATGCAAAGCCAAGATTGGATTATACACAAGCTGGGATCCCACCCCACACTGATGATGGGCAGTAACCTTGAAAAGGCTGTCCGTGGGTCTAAAGCCTAGCTTGTGTATAATCTAACCTTGCTTAAAGGAAGCCATGTTTAAAATGGTCATGGATTCAAGAACGAAGCATTTGTGGGCACATTTGCATGTCTCTGCTCTGCTTCCCAGAATGCAGTGTAATAACTATTTCTCAGAATTCTGGGCAGGAAACAAGTTTTCTTTTTCTTGTTTTAGACATTCAAATGTGAACACAATTGTATTATTTATATGCTATAATAGAATTATAATAATTTATTGAAGGCTGCCTCTGATCTGAATAGGATATTGTTGTGAAAATCTTGCAATGGATTGACTTTATTTTTTTTATGATTTCTAAAATGCATCTTTATTGTTAATGAGGCCTTGTGCAAGCAAAATAATGAGATTTTGGAAACCATAATTGTTTAAAATTAAGTTTTGAAAGTGAGAGAAAAGTAACTAAAACCCACCTTAAGATATATTTCCTCCTTTTTTTTTATCTGGTGCTAGGGAGCCTTAATGACAGCATGTCTGGGGGTATGCAGCTGCTTCCAGACCCTTTGTACTCTTTGCCTACGGATAACACGTATCTACTGACAATAACATCAAGTGACAACGGGCGCATATTCCTGTCCGGAAAAGATGGCTGTCTGTATGAAGTAGCCTACCAAGTAAGTCTAGATTTTATGAGCAAATGAATTGTAGAGATGTCAATTACTGCTTAAGGGTGTTCAATAATAAAAATAATTATTTTAAAAAAAATTCAAACCAATCATTCCATATGTAATGCACTTCTGCTTCAGATATGTTCCCACACGCCTTCCTGTAGGATCCATCCAGCAGAAATTGGGCTTATCCGCAATTTCCATACGTATAATAAGGACACTGTACTTATTTAGAATATTTAACATACAATATTTTGAAAGCTATGTATAATTTGGCATTAAGTAACTTGCACAAAGGATGACACATTGTGTTACCAAACCTTGAATCTAATTTTAAAGTTTAATACAAATAATCATAAACTTATAAAGCTGATGTAGCTTGTGGTTTATACAAAGCACATTCTAATTGTTTAGATAACTTACATTGTGTCAGTATCCGTGACACTACAGGGCAACTCCTCACCGGTCTGGTATCTCAGTGTAGATCTTCAAGTCACATCTCTCTTTAGATAGTCACACACTTTTGGAACTATCTTGGATAGCATAGCTAGGCAAATTAAAGGGACAGGGAAAGATTTTGTGTGTAAATTATTTTTTTTTAATTTAATACCTCTGCAGTACTTGCCCCAGTCAGCCAATGAGCAGTAATATAGATGTGCGAGCCAGTGAGACCTACAGTGCCTTGCAAAAGTATTCACCCCCTTGGCATTTTTTGTGTTTTGTTCCCTCACAACCTGGAATTAACATGGATTGTTTGAGGATTTGCATCATTTAATTTACAGAACATGCCCACAACTTTGAAGATGTTTTTTTTTTATTTTTTTTTATTGTGAAGCAATCCACAAATAGGACAAAATAAAGGAAAAGTCAATGTGCATAACTATTCACCCCCCTAAAGTCAATACTTTGTAGAGCCACCATTTACGGCAATCACCGCTCCAAGTTGCTATCGATAAGTCTCTATGACCTTGCCACATCTTACCACTGGATTTTTGCCCATTCCTCCTTGCAAAACTGCTCCAGCTCCTTCAAGTTGGATGGTTTGAACAGCAATCTTTAAGTCTGACCACAGATTTTCTATTGGATTGAGGTCTGGGCTTTGACTAGGCCATTCCAACACATTTACATGTTTCCCCTTAAACCCCTCAAGTGTTGCTTTAGCAGTGTGTTTGGGGTCATTGTCCTGATGGAAGATGAACCTCCGTCCTAGACTCAAATCACGCACAGAGTAGTACAGGTTTTGCTCAAGAATATCCCAGTACTTAGCAGCATCCATCTTTCCCTCAACTCTGACCAGTTTCCCAGTCCCAGCTGCTGAAAAACATCCCCACAGCATGATGGGGATGGTGTTCTTTGGGTGATGTGATGTGTTGGGTTTGCGCCAGACATAGCTTTTTCAATTTTAGTCTCATCAGACCAGAGCACCTTCCTCCATACATTTTGGGAGTCTCCCACATGCCTTTCTTCTGGCCACTCTGTCATAAAGCCTAACTCTATGGAGCGTACGGCTTATTGTCGTCCTATGTACAGATACTCCAGTCTCTGCTGTGGAACTCTCCAGCTCCTCCAGGGTTACCTTAGGTCTCTGTGCTGATTAATGCCCTCCTTGTCCGGTTCGTGAGTTTTGGTGGGCGGCCGTCTCTTGGCAGGTTTGCTGTTGTGCCATGTTCTTTCCATTTGGTTATGATAGATTTGATGGTGCTCCTGGGGATCATCAAAGATTTGGATATTTTTTTATAACCTAACCCTGTACTTCTCAACAACATTGTCCCTTACTTGTTTGGAGAGTTCCTTAGTCTTCATGGCAGTGTTTGGTTAGTGGTGCCTCTTGCTTAGGTGTTGCAGCCTCTAGGGCCTTTCAAAAAAGGTGTGTATATGTAATGACAGATCATGTGACACTTAGATTGCACACAGATGGACATCATTTCATAATTATGTGACTTCTGAAGGTAATTGGTTGCACCAGAGCTTTTTATGGGCTTCATAACAAAGGGGGTGAATACATACGCACAGGACAATTTTCTGTTTTCTATTTCTAAAAAATAGTTTTATGTATATATTTTTCTCATTTTCTCTTAACCACCTCACCAAACTATTGTGTTCTGATCCATCACATAAAATTTAGATTAACAAAACATTGAATTTAAGGCTGTAATGTAACAAAATAGGTAAAAGTCAAGGGGGGTGAATACTTTTGCAAGGCACTGTACATAGTTCAATATGCTATGCGTAATAGGTGTTAGTTTCAAAGAGTTTAAACAGATTTTACTAAATATTTTGTCATGCAAAAAACTTTTTTTTAATACTTAAAACATCCTCTTTGAAATGCATTAAAACAATGTGTTGTATGTTGTCCCTTTTAAAGTGTTGCAAAAAATTGTATTTTATCTAAGATTTTGAGCTTGTTTGCGGACTAAAGAATTAATGTAATTAACTTGACTAAGTTACTTTAAGTCTTCGCTTTTCCCACCTTCCTGTACTATGCAATACATGTTTTATATATAAATATATATATATATATATATATATATATATATATATATATATATATATATATATAATCTCCACTAACTCTGCCATGATCTCCTCCTAATGTTTTCTTGTTTTATTTAGGCTGAAGCTGGCTGGTTTAGTCAACGTTGCAGGAAAATCAACCACTCCAAGAGCTCGCTCTCTTTCCTTGTCCCTTCAGTGCTGCAGTTCACTTTCTCAGAAGATGGTACGTCAGTCTGTAAACTATCTTGAGAAGAGCTAACTTCCTGGCAATGTGTAGATCTGTTACATCTCCATTACTGTATTGTTTTGTCTTTTTAAAATACCTGGTTAACAGAGAGACATAGATTATATTGGAGATTAGAACAAAAAGAACCACCTATTATGCTCATTTTTATCTACCTTAAAAGCTTTGTTTATCCCAAGTATTCAGAAATTCCTTAGCTGTATCTGTCCACTCAAGTGGCTTTGTGAAGTAGTCTTGCATAGTACATCCAAATCATGCTCTTTTGCTTTGTTTTATTTTTCTTTAATTTACCTTTATTAAATCATTTCCTTTATTGAGAAGATTCTCCCTTCTTTAGGCTTATGCAATTATTTGATCTTTTTTACCATGTAACATATACTTTTATCAATGTCTATACCCTTAAAGGACTAAGCCTAATGTTTTGCAGATTAATTATTGCAAGCAGAGGGTGTTTCATTGTTTTTGTTTTGTCAATTTTCAATTATTTAATTATAATTTTGCCTTTGTTTTTAGATCCCATAGTTCAGATTGCCATAGACAACTCAAGAAACATTTTGTACACCCGCTCTGATAAAGGTGTCCTGCAGGTAATGTTAACTTCTATTCATCTATCTGTACACTCTAGTGACACACCCCAAAGTAGTTGTTTGATTTTTGATCATTTTAAAGGGGTACTGACGTTACAAACTTGTCTTTAAACTTTACACATTTTTATACATGAAAAATTAAGGCTACAAGGTGGGAAAATGTGTTAGCACATGTTCAGACTGCTTTTGGAGCCCCCGACTAGCCCTGTTGGGATACCTCTGTGCACTCGGCAGTTGAGTCATGAAGCTCTATGGAAAAAGTCAACCACTCCCTTAACTGTGACTGTACTTTTTCTTCCTAAAGTGTTTTCAATGAAGAATAAAATCTTTGTTTTAACCCTCCGCTCAGCTTTCATGCAAAGAAACTCTTGCAACATTTTTAAAAGCATTCTAGTGAATTTGTGTACCATTTCCCAGTGAACACTGGCTGTAGTTTCTTTCTAAAATTAAAGCCGCTTAATGCAGCACGATTTGGACAACATCAGTAAAAATCTCTTAAAAACATTTTGAAAAACTTTTTTGAATTTTTTAAATACGTGCATTTTTTTCACAGAGTAAAATAAAATCTGTGTTTACATGTGTAATAATTTGCCCACTTGCTTTTGCATTATGGCATCCAATCAGGTTGCAGGGGTGTGTGTCCCATTCAAGTCAATGGTTACATTTCCAATTTGAAGGGAACAGAGCTTGTCATTTCTCATGTTTCTGCTCTCTTATTTTTACAAATTTGAGCATGGCTTTTCTTGCTTGTCCATGTAGAGATTACAAAAATAATAATCTGTAACAAATCTATATGTGCAGAGCATGGAATGCTGGGGTCGCCTAAACAGGTCAGTTATGGATTAACTGGTCAGTGCAGTACTGAGTAGAGGGGAAAACTGCTATCAATCACTGTCTTCCCTATAGACAATTACTACACGTAGCACTCTGCTCTGTTATTACTAATGCAACAGCTAGTAGGCAGGATACACTTTGTATGCAAACAGAGGCATAAAACTAGATTATTATTTTTTTTTTTTTTTTCTGTTATTAGTGTAATATATAAAAAATATAATAATAGAAATTTTACCATAAAGACTTGATAGACGCACAATTTTTGTTGGATTGATCTGCTAATTACGCAGCACGTACATGTTATTTTGTGACCATGCTAATTTGTCTTCATAGTACACTAATCAATTTACATAAAGAGACTCAACGACTGTGGTGTATATATTCAAGAGTAAAATGGTTACTATAATCTTCATACACTGTAAGTCGAGCGGCAGTGCTGTAACAGGTTCTTATAAAGGAACACTTTACAGGGAAATAATGTTTTTGCTTCTGTCCAGTTAAACTCTGTGACATGGTTTGGAATTAGATGCTAATGGTCCATAGAGCCATCAATGATACTTTGCTACTGCATTCATGGAAATGCCACTCTCTCTTACAACCAACCTTCATCAAATATTTAATTTTACATTTACAAGAGGCCTGCTTCTGAATATGTATGTGGGGGGGGGTCAAATTCTAAAAGCTCCGTGATGTAACAAATCCCCTCCATTCTTCTTCATCACTTTTTCACCATCCCAGCCTTTCTGGCTCCAAGGTATCAGGAAATGTTTCAGTCACGGTGGGACCTTCTATATACAGGTCCTTCCAAAATTAAGAATTTCTGTCAATAGTTTTTCACTCAATAGTTGAATGGATTTCTGATGGAAACCCTTTTTGTGACGTACGTAATAACTATAGTGGGCATTTAATGTGAACCCGCGGAGACCAATATTCCCTTATAAATGCAGTTATGCATAAAATAATAATGTATTGAATTGTAGGTGTGGGACCTGGGACATGATGGCCATGGGATGAGCAGAGTGGCGTATTTATCCCAGAATTCAATTGTTTCAACTGCTGGAAACATTGCCAGGTAAGACTGAGAGCAACTGTCTGTGTTCATGTATAGTATGTGGAAAGACTATCACAAATAAATACTTTCTTTTCTTATAGGACAATAGATCGGTCCGTTTTTAAACCTATTGTTCAGATTGCTGTCATAGAAAAATCTGAATCTGTGAATTGTCATCTCCTGGCTGTCACACATGCGGGTGAGTTGTACCATATATGTTCTTAAGACGTTTGCAGTGCATATGTATTCATAAGACGGCGGTGGGCTTGTAATGTATTAACAGTTTAACTTATTCAGAATTTCACTCTTCACCACTTTTATAGCAGTTCTAGTTTTATATGTGTAGTCGGTTTTATCCACTAAACTAAACATTAAATGGACATGGAAGATTTCTGGATTTCACTAGGTATATAACATCCCTGTGAATCTATCTACTTTTATGTACTTTATTATATTAAGAAGCGCTTATAAGATCTATTTTACTGCCTAAAATCCATACAATTTTTACCTTTTTGGGTGTGCCATTTGTAACTCGGATAAAACAGCTGAAGTCCAGTGTTTCAAATCGGTGACCTCTCTCAAGCAGCATGTTGCAGAATGTTGCCACTGATTGGTTACTATGAGACTGCACATTCTATACTTAGAAGTACACTTTCTTCATGGGCTGCAGAGGGGAGAAACCAGTTAGTATCTATTTGTAAGATTTTAAGCTGAAAAATAGTTTTTAAGCACTTCTTAATAAAATAAAGTACACAAAAGTACAATAGGAGGTATATTTTATATTGCTAGTGAAAATCCGAAACCTTCCCTTTTTTTAAGATTATTTTTTGTTTGTTTTATTTCCTTTATCTAAACATTAATCTGTGATTGATTTCAAATGTATTTGCATTTAATTCATAGCCAGTATTCATGCAAGTAAATTAAGTCTATAAACAAATTTAAAACCTTGATATAGTATTAATTACAGACACGAGGCAACATTTAGTCCTCTCTAAATAATACAATTTTGAGACTATATTTTTGCAATTTATTGAATTCTGCTTTAAGTTCCTTTAGGTTTATCTTACATTTTTTGAAGCCAAAATTAATCTCCTAGGACAACCCACTTGCTTCTCTTCATGGTTTACTTTGTTTAGCGTTTCAAGTCACAACTGTCTTGTTAAAGTACCAAAACATGCAAAAAATTGGCTTCAGGTTTTCATTTGAGGACCCTCTGAGCTAACACTTTTTATTCAATACTTAATATCCTAAAATAAGCATGTTGGTTGCTGTTATTATGCAGGTTAATATTCTTTTTATATATATATATATATATATATATATATATATATATATATATATATATATATATATATATATATATATATATATATATATATATATATATATATATATATATATATATATATATAGTCCAGTAAGCAGAGTAATTCAATGCACGTTACTGCTTCAAAAACCAACTTGTTTTAAATCCTCCTTTCCTATTCTAGGTGTGCGACTGTATTTTAGCGTTATGCCATTTAAGCAGCCTGCAGCCCGTCCCTGCACGCTGTGTCTGGTGCACGTCCGTTTGCCTCCAGGATTTTCTGCTTCGTCAACTGTAGAAAAACCATCAAAAGTGCACAAAGCTCTGTATAACAACGGTATGTATTCCAAAAGGACTAAGGAAGCACTGCATATGCTCCCAAAATAGCTAATAAATGAATTACCGGTTCTAAAAGTATTCTTTGAAATAATTGTACCTCTATAATTGAGCAAAGTTATAATCCTGCAGCAATTTGCAGGGCTGAGATTTTTCTGTGGCCTTTGATTTTGTTTTTGTGCTTTTTTTATTTTTATTTTATTATTCATATTTTTTAAAGGCGTATCGAAGTTTCCTTTTTTCTAACCTAACTGAAGCTGCTTATATCAGAAACACAAATTACATTGAGTTATTCTATACACATACATATTTATTTTATGTAAAAAATTAAATTTGTTTTCCACACCCCCAGAGATGTTTACATAGGCACAGTGTACCTACCAATTGAAACACTGAATTTGGATGTGGCTTTTACCCTTTACTAACCTTCAAGTCAGCAGCAGCTAAATGCAGATATATATACAGTCTGGCTCCTCCTGTTTCTTCTAGGGGGACTACACATCCCATGATCCCTTCCTGCACAAACTGTCATGACTAATTATTAAAATGTATAGCAGACCTGTGATCTGCCAAAACAAATTATGCATTTTATGCTAATTTTAACAGGGATTTTCAGTGGTGTTAACTCACAGCAACTGCTTGAAAACTCAAGATATTTAGCAAACATCGGGGTGAATTATTAATGTTTTATTTTTTGTATTTTTTCATATATTGATTCTCCTCTATCAGATGCTCTCATAATCCAGCAAACCTAGATATGCCTTTAAGAACATGTTTTAGTGTTCTTGCAAATTCTAGTCTCTTTAGACATGTTAACTATAAATATACACTTCTTTCTGATCATGATATAGGAAATCACAAAGATTTAATTCTGTGTATTTAAAGTGAGCGGTATCTGTGCCTATATATAGTAGTGCTGAAATTTAAAACAATTGGTAGGGTAACATTAAAGCTAAAAACAGTATATAAAAAATCAAACGTAATTATTATTTAAAAAAAAGAAAAATATGGGGCTGAACATCGATAATGACAGTCTTCTGGCGAAACGCGTCCTGTATCTGAGCGCGTAGTCCACAAACCTTTCTTTAAAGGAAAATGTGCATTTACTAAATGTACCAAATGTGGTAAAGCTAATATTTAGTCCCATAACTACAAATTTCTTTATGTAGATATAGTTGTTCCTCAATTACTTTTGATAGCTGTATAGACCATCAGTGTTATTAATGCATTAATATTTCTGTGTATAAATAAAAACAGTATTGTTACCTCACTTTATGGAATTGATTTAAAAGGATATTAAACATGTTGCATCTGAAAGAGGTTATTTAAATACACAGTGATATATTCTCAAAGTGAAGCTCTCAAAGCAGAAAATAAATTATTCAAGTGTTTAACTCATCTGGGGACTTGTTTTTAACAGCCAATGAGCAGTAATACGTGTTCTCACTTCTTTTAAGTTTCAATGATTTTTACACCGCTTTTGCCTAACCTTTTTTCAAGCAAAAAAAAAAAAAGTGTGGTGGCTCAAAGTGTTGACCTTATTAAAAGATTACAGGGGTGCTCCCTGAGATAATAATGAATGTAATAGAAAAGTGGAGGATAGAACAGATCTCCTTTGTTCTGGGGCACACCCTGTTCTGATCTCAATTAAATGGGCAAAAATTTAAAAAAATATAACTTATTAAATAATTTATTAAAATCCTTGTTGATAAAAATAAAGATAGTCGGACCTACTAATGGAATATAATATGAATCTCTATTGGTATCAAAATGATCAGCATATATTCTAAACACATAAAAGTATTGGTGCAGACCATATAGAGAGTGACAAAAACAAAAATATATATGTACCAGTAAAAAAGTGACTGGTGCAAAAGTGAAGGTGCCGAGTGCTAAAAGTGTTGCAGTGAAATATTGCACTATCATGCGATATAAAGTGCATTTTTAATAAGGAGCTGACTGTCTGCATTGGTATAAATATGAGCTATATTGCTTATATTAAAACGCTGTATAAAAAGTTGTCTCGATAGAGAATAATTGCTCTGTTAAATTCCTCCCATTACCAAAATCCCTTCTAAATTCTATTAGAAGCTGAATTCAGCTATTTGGCATATTCAGCAATTGAGGGATAGGGGCATTAAGCTATGGGCTTAGGTCCATGTGGAACGCTGCCTAGATGATAGCTAGTGACATCATCAGATAGCGTCCAGCGTACTGCATCACCCGACAACGTTGGACAATATTTCACTGCAGCACTTTTAGCACTCGGCACCTTCACTTTTGCATCAGTCACTTTTTACTGGTACATATATATTTTGGTTTTAGTCACTCTTTAGAAGGTCTGCACCAATACTTAAGGGGTTTATAATATATGCTGATCATTTTGATACCAATAGAGATTCATATTATATTCCATTAGTAGGTCTGACTGTCTCTCTCTTTATTTTTATCAACAAGGATTTTAATAAATTATTTAATAAAAGTTATATTTAAAAAAAAAAAAAAAATTATTGCCCATTTAATTGAGATCAGAACAGGGTGTGCCCCAGTACCAATAAGATTGGTTCTATCCTCTACTTTTCTATTACAAATCACAACTTTTCATAAAAATTAGAACATGCATGAAAAATAAATGTGTTCCATGTCCCTTTAATTT
The DNA here is from genome assembly GCA_027410445.1 of Discoglossus pictus. Lineage (NCBI taxonomy): Eukaryota > Metazoa > Chordata > Amphibia > Anura > Alytidae > Discoglossus > Discoglossus pictus. Next base: position 529,523,325 of record CM050163.1, read on the forward strand.
ATTCTCTATCATTTTTAGAGATGTTTGTGCCAGTTCTTGCCTTTACTTGCCACTTGAGATTTGTCATCCTAGAGTGTAAAACTAGTTTCACAACTATACATTTTAATTTAAGCTCATCTGAGTGTCATTGCCTTCTATGTGACCAAATAAATCATTTCTTCACCCATTGGCAGAGCTAGTTATTGGAGGGTCCCAGTGTAAAATAATTTGAGGCCCCGTCTCTATCTATCATAGGGATCAATAACAATGATAAAATTGTATATGCAGAGTATCAGATCACCTTTCTATATTGTAGTTATCTGCCATGTTCATCTTTACTGCCAGTAGCAGAGGGTCCATAATCTGTTGTGGACCCTGGTGCTTTGCACATGCTACACAAACAGTAGCACCCCCATTGCATTTTTTTTGTTTTTTGACCCATCATTCAGTGTCATGGCATTTGTTTTTAATTTAAGTGTATTGAATATAAAATGTATAAATTGGCATTGCACATTCAGCTCAATTTGGTAGTACAGAACTGCAAAAGATATTGATGTCTTCTGTATGACAGAAAAGTAAGTTGTTCATGGACAATACTGTGGGGTTTGCTAAGTTTGGGATGTTTTATAGTGATTTAAGATGATTATTTTTGGTGCAAAAGTTATGCAGCACATTGTCACTTATTCATTTGTTGGGTCCTGTTTGTTTAACTTAATTATGGTAAATTCCATGCTTTATTTTACCCATCAGGTGTCCTGCTCATGACTGCTTCTGAGAATGAGGACAATGATATTTTGTGGTGCATCAACCATGATAATTATCCTTTTAATAAGCCGATGGCAGAAATGCAGGTACAAGCACTATACATTTTTATGTCATGCATTAGGTACGTTAATAACTCGTTAGTGCTAAAGGGATAACAATAACAGGCTATGTGGTCTCCAGGGGATGACTTAGAATAACACTCCCCACCAAGTATGATGAAATATCTGTACTAATAGTAAATAAATTATAATATAAAGATTATGAAATCAAAAAGTGATCTAGTAAACACAACTATAACTTGTTAGTGTGATCTGAATATGTGATAAATGTTTGTTGTCTATTTTAAATATGGAATGTAAACCATCTTCACTTAGATTTTAGACTTTGTCCTGTAGACTTCATTCTATGTCCTGTTGATTGAAGTTGCCATTTTTGTTTATCCAACCACAGGAAAGATTTGCAAACTAATCTGAACTTGTGAAGCAATGTGATATAAAACTCAAAGCATGTTTTAAGGACCAATTAAGTTGCAAATGTTTCCAGTGGCAGGATAAACAAAGATGGCAACACTAATCAACAGGAAAGAGCATCCATACCACAGGGCATACGAAGGAAGACCAAGTGAACAAAATTAAAGTTTAGATGCTTTAGATTCCATATTAAATATACATTGAAAACATTTTTGGGAGTATTATATCACATTGATTCACAAAACCCAATTAGGCTCCACATTTTTTCCAGCAACTGGATAAACCCAAATGTTAAAATAATCCTTCATAGACGCCAATCCAGAGGAAATCAAACAAACAAAATCTATGGGTGTTATTTTAAATTCCAAATTCAATAAACTAGCACACTTTTGTATATCACATTTTGAACTGTATCATATTGTTTTGTTAACTAGATTTTTTTTATTCTTTTTATATCTAATATTTGAAAGCACATTTTAGAATTTTAATGTTGCTATAATGTATTCACTGTTAAAACATGTTCTGAGTTAACACTGTAATGTGGTATTACATGTTGTCATAAAAAAAGACATCATTTTTTTTATGAGCTATATTTAGTCACACTAGGTATGTAGAAATATTGCAGATCTAAGGTGGTTGAGAATGTCTTTGAGACATATTATATATATATTTTTATATATCATGTATGATTATTATTTGTGAATTGACAGCACTAAAATGTATTCTTGATAGGAGTTAGCGAGCCACTACACTTAAAGTTTTACAAACCTAGGCCCTCATTCAATTGCAATTTGGCCAATTGAATAGAGCTCTATATAAGCATATAACATATTTTTTACAGACGTTTTTAGTTAGTGAACTTCTATCCAAAAGCAAGGTCTTCACTAACTAAAAACGTCTGTAAAAAGAATATGCTATATGCTTATATAGAGCCCTATTCAATTGGCCACATCGCAATTGAATGAGGCCCTTTGTTGGTAATTCTACATAACCTACAAAACTGCAGTTCAAGGGTACTTTATGATGGATAAAATCCTTACCCCAACAGGTGACTGTTCGTATTGATGGGCATTCCTGGGCACTTTCTGCAATAGATGAACTGAAAGTAGAAAAAGTAGTGACCCCCTTAAACAAGGACTTTATCCCAATCACGGATTCTCCTGTTATAATTCAACAACACATGATCCCTCCTAAGAAGTTTGTACTACTCTCTGCACAGGTATGTGTTTCTCTTACAAACACCTGGGTGCTATTAAAATTAATTGGTATTTTGTGTCACTGGAAACTGTTGGCCCCGGTCAACAAGGGAACTTTTTTCCTAGATACTAACAAATTTGTACTTGTCTTGTAGGGTAGCCATATTTTCCATAAACTTAGACCAGTGGATCAACTGCGTCATCTTCTAGTTGCCAACGCGGGAGGAGATGGAGAGGAGATAGATCGCTTTTTCAAGTTACACCCGGTAACATTTTGAATTCATCTCAATATCTGACATTTATATAGATTAGAATTGCCTTGCATATCAATAAAGCGGACGAAGGCGTGTGTCTTGTGTCCTGGCAAAGCATGCATGCCTTGTCTATAATTTATAATTATATTCACTTCTCTTCCCTGGTTCTTTTTATAGGGTAGTCAGGCTTGTGCGACATGTTTGATACTTGCTTGCTCTACTGCTGCATCTGATAGAGAGGTGTCTGCTTGGGCTACACGAGCATTTTTCAGGTATGTATATATCTAGGATTTAGTGAAGTCATTTTTGTACATTTTATTGGGATTTGACAATACATATTAATGAGTTGTTGTGTTTTTTTTTTTTTTATATAATTTTCTGATCTCTAGCATGAGGGGTTGGTGATTTTTAAATATTCCTCAGGGACGGAGATGTGAGAATTTTATACAACTTGATCTCCGTAAATTTGACACCTACCCATTTCCACTGTACATGACCAGACGCAGACATCTTGCATGAATAAATGCAAGGCCTATTAGAGGCCTCAAATGTATTGTAACTGAACTTCAAGAAATGTCAATCAGAAACCTAGATTTTGTCAGCATATTCTCTCTACCAGACAGCTTGTGCTTAATAAAATATTATCCCAGGCATGTTTTTAATTCCTTTGGGATGTTTGCCCCCTTCTCTTGGAAGGCTTTTCCACTCCTCTACCAAAGCTTTCTGTAATCTGCAGCCCTTGTAACTACATGATTATGTTGCTGGTTCAGTATAACCGGAAATAAAATATATTACTACTTATTACCAAAAAATCGACTCTATTTAGTAAAAAAAATGGTGAGTTGGCTTTTTTAAAGATAAAATGTGACATTTTACATTTTTTGTATCGAATACCAATACTCGTGCAATGCCACCTAGCTGTGCAAACATCTGATGCTGCATTCACTGATTTAACATGATCCAGAACGTATTTGTGGAACCGATAACTGGTTTGGGTTGTGAGTGACAACTTTGGCTTTGGTAGACTTTCAAAATCAATTTTAAGCATTACTTTACATTTTTTATTTTTTATAAAATGTACCCATCTTTAAAATAAAGTGAATAAAAGCTGCATTTCAGTGCCTGCATTCATTTATCCCTATATCCTTCTATTGTAGGTATGGAGGAGAAGCTCAGATGCGCATGCAGTCAGCAATGCCCACCCCAAGTAATGTTGGGCCTATATTTGGTTCTCCTGTACCTATAGGTAAGTATGTTGCAGTGTGTGATAAATAATAAAATATTTAATTGGCTTTTGAAATCATCTTCATTGAAAAAAAAAAATAAAACACAACAACAAATTCTTATATTCTCTGTTCCAATGAATTGGTACACACAATATAGTAACTAACTCGGTGTTAATCAATGTGGGGTATTTACAGATCCACTGTATGACGAAAGGAAATGTGTTAAAATGATAATGATGTTTTTGCGGTCTAATTATGCTCTTGCGGTCAAAAATCCATTTTACTTTTGGTGAGGGTTGCATGTGAGAGGAGGATGGAAGTAGCAGTCACTGATGCAAGGTGCCTCCTTCATTGCATGAGAAGAAGGGGTAGATGTCAAATTTCAAAATCCCTCCTCTCTCTGCCTCCAATCTTCAGTAATTTGTGCAAGCCATTTGTCTTCAAGCTTTCTGGAAGTGTTTGAGTCAAACTGGATGAAAACTCCCTTTAACCAAACAAATCTTCAAAAGTTAAGATTTGCTCTAAAAATGGTTTATGTTCATGGCTTACATTGCTGCCGATGTTGATAGTTTGTTACACATTTGTCAAATGTCTGCTTTTACATTGTTTTTAGATATATTGGTCCTTTAAGACCAATATTTTAAACTATGCTTAATTTGAGAAATGTTTTACAAAGTGAAATAGTAATTATGTTTGTTCTGATAAGCAGGGGTTGGCACTTTAGTTCTTATCGGCTTTGGCAATTGTATGGTGGGACTTACCAAAGTGTCAGTGGGAATGTTTTTTGAAAGAGCATGCCATAAATCTAGAGCTTCAGTGAGTAGATGAGAAGATGGGTCAAACTAGAAATCTGTTATAAATTTTTTTTTTTTTTCTTTGCTTTCTCTTTTAAGGTTCTCCTATTCCTATAGGCAGCCCGATGCCAAATCCGAGTTTTCTTGCGACCCCCACACAAGGTATTTTTAGCTTCATCTCATGATAGAAATGTCATTCTAACTAGATGTTCCTGTGTAAATTATTTTTTTTATATCTATACAATATTTAGGTGCATATCCTCCAAGTGTCTCCACTCCGGTATATCATATTGCCACACCTACACAACATCCTGCCCCTTCCCTACCTGGCATAATGGGCGCAGAAATTATGTTTTCTGGGAAACACAATGGTGTTTGCATCTACTTTTCTCGCATTATTGGGTGAGTTCTTATTCCATTGATAGTTCAGGTGCTTTGATTTTTTTTTTTTCCTGCATGCTCTAATCTCTAAATTGTATTCTAAAACTGCAGACCAAATAAAAATAGAATTCTATCAACTGAATAAAAACTGATAACTATACATTTAGATGTATAAATGATACTATTGCTTTCCTTTATTCAATAACATCTGATAAAATTAAACACAGATCACCTTCTTTTTTTTTCAATTCTCTGGCAGTATGCAAACTAGCTGCAATGGTAATTATCAGCCTGAATAGGTGATGTTTATTTGTTTGCCATCTCCCCCCACCCAAGTACATTAGTTCAACCACAGTTAAAGGACACTGAAGGCACACATTTACTAAGATTTTATTTAAGGAGCAGGTTTTTAAAAAAAAATTGGAAAAATAGTGTTACAAGGATTAAAATCTGTGTTTGCGTTGTTCAGCTATGACCCCATGACTGCAACACACCATGCTGATTCACTTGGTGTTCGTGGCGGAGATACTGGAGTGGGTTGCCAGTTCCATCTCCAGTGGGCAACAGCATACAGTTCCTGGTATTCCTAGGTGGTCTTCCCATCCAAGTACTGACCAGGCCCAACCCTGCATGGCCAGGGTTGTGTGACCTCTTGTTTCCCTGACTGGAATCAAACCCAGGTTGCAACGGTGAAAGCACCAAATCACCTGTTTTAAGTTATTGTGGATTTGTTTGAATTGTAATCTGAAAACTGTGGTAAAAGTATAACAGATGGGGGAAAATCTACTTTTTATATGATAAACTAGGGAATTGGCTGTCAAAAATGACGGCAATAACATTTTAAGTTCGCAATGAGCTTGCGAGAGGCTCGCAAGCTCATTGCAAACCTCTACCCCTGTCTACTTTTACGGGTCTGGAGATGAGGGCTTTTTTTTTTTCTCGCTTAGCCATTTTGTGACCTCCAAAAAACGCCAGTTGAAGAACAAATTAGCTTACAACCTCACTTACAAGGTCCCTGCCTCTCCCCTGTGCTGTGTGTGAGGTTCAGCTAAATTTATAATCAATTGACGTTTTTTGGGGGGCCTCCGAACGGCTTCCAAGTTACGAGCTTGAAAAAAATGGCGGCAGTTAAAACCATATTTTTTTTCAAATCCTTGCCTTTTTCAGAGTTGTGCGCGCCTTGTAATGAGCGCCTTCCGCTATCATTGCGTATGCACAAGCCCGTAATATAGGGTTACCGACAAACTCTCAATTACAACAACTATTATATGTGATAGCAAACTGAAATGGGAGAAAATGCTTTTTTTTTTTTATTTATTTTTTTAGCATAGGTCCCTTCATCAGGAAACATATTACAAATAAAACTTAATTACAGTAGTATCTTTGCTCCCGTTTGGTTTATTTACTCTCTCTCATATAATTTCTCCTTGCAGTGAACTTCTCCTTATGCCATTGAAGGCTAATTTCAGTGCATATTTTTTTACTTGCTATTTCGCTTTCCTTTTTATCTCTGTTTTTGGTAATTATGTTAAAAAAATACTAAGTTTTTGTTACATTGCCTTCTAGTAACATTTGGGATGGAAGCGTGGTTGTTGAGAAAACCTTCAAGAGTGGAAACCGAGAAGTCACAGCTGTAAGTGATCATTCCTCATAAAGGGCATTTAATTCAGGAACACGTGGAGTGGCCGGCGTATCTTGTGCACTGGTGTTTATTGTAATATATGTAATAAAGCAATGAGAGTCAACGAAACCAAATTGGTTATTTGAACTTTAGCCTAATAAATGAGTAAAGGTGCATCTATTTAGAGTTAGTACTAAAAATCAAGATAGAAAACACAACTGTCGGACTATTCGGTTCAACTTTTATCCAAGATATTAAAAAAAAAAATAATAATTGCCAAACCCTGAGAATTTTAAATGTTCAACTATTTATTTTTTCAATACAAAGAAATTGAAGGGAACAGGGAGGATAGGAAAGTTACCAAAAAATAGAAAATTCTCAGAAGTGCTTAAGGATTTAGACGTGGGGAGAAGAAGTTGGGATGCAGAAGTTATAAGTTAATTCAAAGGCCTCCATATCATATGAATATTGTTCTGCATTAGAAAAGCAATAATGTGATCCACTGATTATATCACGCTTTTCATTCTGTTTGTTTTCTATAATCTGTAAAGAAGGCCTGTTAGCAAAAATAAGTTTAAATCTTTTGGAAGAGTAAAACTTAATTTATTGTTTTGACTATTCTTGAGATCAGTACACATTACTATATAGAATACAAAATGCGTTTATTAGTGGGCACAAATATACAATTTAAATTATTAAAGGGTTAGGATCCTTCTCTGTATCAAGCAAAAAAAAAAAAAATATATATATATATATATATATATATATATATATATATATATATATATATATATATATATATATATATAATCTCAATAGTTTTAGCTTAGAAAAATATATCTAGTGCAATCCATTGCCAGTTTTTTATATTAATTATAAGATCACTTCTTTGTGTAGATATAATGATACAACACTACAAAATACTTATAATTTTATATTGTAGATTGACAGCAGTGTTACTCCTCAACTTTTGGAGTCTGTCCTTCAGGAGTTGAAAGGATTGCTGGAATTTCTGGATAAGAACATGCAGTTTGCTGCTGGATCACTTGCAAATCCCAGGTAAGAATTATTTCAGTGATCTTCATAATTTTTTTTGCAGTTTTGTCCGTTTTTCCTTCCAAGAGGAATTTCTGCACGCAAGGCTGAAATGGTTTGTTTTATAACTTTTAGGTAGTAAAGCTCAGTATAAATAACTTCACAATTTTATTGTGATTTTAGAAAGTTATTAAACTACCAGCTGGCTTTCCCATCATCTTTTAAGCTGAGGCTCCTCCCATCTCCCACTGGCAAAGTGGGGCGTGCTGCTCTTTCTGCTGCAGCTTTAAGATTGTTAGGGGGCTTTATTTTACAATCACCAAACCCCAATTTTGGTGTAACCTTTCTCACAAAATATGCATATAGTGAAATCGAAATTAAGGTATATACGTAAAGAGGAACATTTTACAATTGCCCATTTGCCTATGGTCCTCAATGGGATTCCTCCTACACTGGAAGACTGCGCACAAGTGTAGTCACATAAACTTACTAGAAGCCCTACATATAAGGAGTAAATAATCAATAAGTACTATTTGTTCCCCTTATAGAACTTTAATATCGAATTAATTAATTCTCCAGCAATTTTTCTCTGCGAGCTTGTCTAATAATTGGTTGATTGTTTTAGCAAAGGAGGAAGAAAATTATAATTAACTGCTAGTTGCAATATAATAATCCGGCATAGACAGCATCTATATTACTCTCAAATGGTAATTTTGATTAACTTTTTGGTATTTAAATTTGTTTAATCCATATGTTCCTCCAAGAAAAAAATGTTTAAAAATTCTTAAAATGGCATTATTTGTTTCTATAAGGGCAAAAACCATTTTGCCATTCATAAGGCTTTCATAGGTCTGTTCCCTTTTTGCTTTCTCACATAAGAAACTTCAGTATTTTGAAAGGGCCACTTTGCTGGACCAGCATTAATGACTTTTAACATATAGTTATTATTTTTAGGCATCTATTGCACCCCCTGTCCCCCTCCCTTATCGAGCTTTTCTTTTTAATAGAGCACAAAATGAGTATGTGTAGGTAGGAAATAAATCCCAATTTACTAAAAGGCTGATATCCACATACAACATAGCTATTCACTTTACACAGTATTTTACCACATTAAAGTTATATGCAAAAGAGCTGGATTATCCTGGATAGAGGATATTTAGTAATATATAAATAAAAACAGTTTGCATGAAAAAAATATCAAAATAAGCATTTAAACAGCTACCCAAAGTTTGCTGAATTTCTTGCATTTGCACACTGTTTTCTATCAATGTTGACACCCCCTGAAAATCCCAGGGGAAATTAGCATACATAGTACATTGTATCTGTACCGGAACCCATCACTGTTTTACCCTGTTTTATGGTTATTTAATTATTGGTTAAAATATGATCCTACTGTTATATTATATGTATGTTGGTTTATGCTCTGCAGAATATTAGCCAGACTATTGCAGACCTAGGCTAATAGATAATCCTATTACAGAGACTTCAGAGATAAGGGAGTCGATTGTATAAAGTGTTTTCATTCTCAGATAAGAACAAAGACGGCTGATTTAATCAATGTCTGATTATATCAAGTTGCCAGGGAGGTGGGAATTACCTATTGTTCTCTCTATGTGTATTGTGTGGCCAACTATGGGGGATGTGGATTGCCTGTGGGAAGAGATGTGTATAAATATTTCTGCACATAACAAAATAAAGTCAGTATTCATTTGACTCCCAAATTGTGTGTCGTCCAATATGGGAGGTGAGACTGTAGTGCTTCTTGGATATTTTACCGTATACCAGCGGAGATATTGGATTCATGTTCCAGCTCCGTTACAGTATCTTTTTGGTTTGTGAATTGAGCTGCATCTTTCCTTTTTATATTTCTTTAATAACCAGAACAAGGTCTGTGTCCCTTCATTCACTGCTTGATTGTGAGGCACCCTTACTCGCACCCGGCACTCGTTCATTGCAGGACCAAATTATTTTTATTATGTGTTTTTTTTTATTTTTTTATTCCCCTCTCTCTATCAGATGCATTCATAACTCAGCTCCCTTGAATATAACTTTAAATAAGCATGCAGGAAGTTATTTTCAATAAGTACCCATACAACCATTATTTAAATTTTTTTTAAAAAGTAATTAATGGTTACATTCAGTCCAAAAAACACTGTTGCAAAACACTATCCAATATTATTGGTATTTTGACGGTTGAATTTCCCCTTTTTAAAAAATGGGTTGCAAAATAGGAACAGATATTGACAGATATTAATTGTATAGCAGGTAAATAAAAATTCATGAATGAGGGGTGTGTTTTTTTTTTTTGTTTGTTTGTTTTATACCATACATGCTATTCTGATGCACAATTTCTTCGCTTTTCTTTTCCATCTGAAGCTTTGGAACGCCTACAAACCTTCAGCAGCGGCTTGTGAGCCTTGGACGTATGGACATGGGAAGCTCTCAGCAAGCCCAGCAGGAACTGCAAAGGAAGTATCATAGTAAGTTCTTACATACATGTATTCTCTCATGTATCTCAGAGTGCATGAATGATCCCACATATGGAAACAAAAGCTGAATCTATATATTTGCTTTTGTTTTTCTTTGCCATCATAGTTTTTATAAACACCTTTATAACTAATCTTATAGGTGAAAATGATTTGATATATTTTTTTTTTTTCCCTTTAGCCGAGGCTCAACTTGCAGAGAAAATTTCTCTCCAGGGAATCCATCAACTGGTGAAAAAAATGTGCCAAGCATTAGCGTTGTGGAAGTTACTTTGTGAGCACCAGTTTAGTCTTATCGTGTCCGAGCTTCAAAAGGTTTGTGTGAAATCAAACTCTGATTTTTTGCTTGCTTCATATTTTATCTGAAATTTACAAGTGAAGGAAAAGTATTTTCATTTTGAATCTGGTAAATCTAAAAGAAAACAAAAATAATAAAATTACCAATATTGAATTAGTCCTTCAAAAACATGATTTTGATTCGGAATAGTAGGACGGTTATAACCGTATTCATTTTTTTTTAATTATAATAAAAATATAAGCAATTTGAAAGTGATTCTTCTGCCCACACTGAAATGCACTAAGTATTTTTTATAAAGCGGACAAAGTATACCATATAAAAAAGTAAAACAAATGGATCTAAAGGAATTTTTCTTCTTTGATTATTCAGCCAGGTTGGATAAATATTTTCAAATTATTTCAAATAATTGTCATCGAATAAAAAATCAGCTGTATCACCAGCAGGCCCAGATTTAAAATGGTGCAGCATTTGTGGCACCACAGATTTAAATCCATTCTTGATGGCCTGCAGTTTGAAGCTTTGTATAAAGAAATAAAAAAGCCTATATGCCCTTTGTGAGCACAGCATGCTGTCACAGGCAGTTTTTTTCATTATTATTTGTTTTTGACCCGCAAGTAAACTTTGGAGGCAAGTAAGGTTTTAAACTTATAGCAGTAAAGACGGACAGAAACTTCTCCTGTAATTGAAACCGCTGTAAACTTAGTTTTTTGGGCTTTTTTTTTTTCTCTACTTCTCATACACACACCGCCCCCCCCCCCCCCCCCCCCCCCCTTCATGCAAATTAACTGGGGGATATATGATATTTTGAGAGATTTATAGGTGTGATGCAGTATGACGATATGGCTAATTTAGTTTTTAAAAGGTAAAAATGCAGGTGATGTCAAGGTGGCAGAAGGTAATAGGAGTAATGGGGGGTTAATAAGGTGAGTGTGGCGTGATGTAAAAGGAGATGGGATGTTGTCATAAAGACATTCATGGGGTTGAACTCTATCTTTACATCAAAAAAATCAAGTATATGTGTATTTCACTACACAAAGCAATTTTTTTTTATTTATTTAAATGAAAACTAAAATGTTCCAATTTATGCAAAGTCTTTGACAATTCTATAAACTTGTAGCAACGTAAAAAATATACCTCTGATAACTTTTATATAAATGTGATTTAAAGAAAACTCAATTTAATTTCAAAAGCAAATTATTCCAGTTGTAATTGCTCTATTGCAATTTAGGGTAAGTAAGGAGTCCGCTTAAAAAGCGAACAAAATATAGGGGAAATAAATGTTATTCATTTATATTACGAAACTTAAATTAAAGTCACGTTATCAAAGGGCACTTTAGCCATATCCCACAGTCATAACCTCTGTTCTTGTAAATTAAACAGGATAACACCATTTACAAGAACAAATATATAGAATAGAAGGAAAACCTATGTTTGTTTATGAGAAGAGCATAGTATTTGTTTTATTTAGTGTTTTTAAAATATATATTTACATATAACTTGAAATATGTCCAGCTACTAACCTGTTGAGCTGGTTGCTAGATTAAAAGTAAATTGTCAAGCCTTGAATTACCTATATGTTTGTGCACGTTTCATGTTCGTTTTATTTTTGTGGTCCTCTTCACAGGAACTACAGGAGCAGTTAAAAATCACTAGCTTTAAAGATCTTGTTATCAGAGATAAGGAGTTGACGGGCGCTTTGATATCATCACTGATCAATTGCTACATCCGGGACAATGCCACAGTAGACGGCGTCAGCACTCATCTACAAGAAGTCTGCCCCATGCTGTACAGCCCTGATGATGCTGTGTGCTCCAAGGTATAACTGTATGGATGCAAGACTATTTGGAAGCTAGGTGGTTCTTTAGCTTGTTATAAGTAGACAAGAAAAAAAAAATATGAATAGAGACTATTAAATATTTCTTTTTGAGCCTTTGCTACTTTTGCAATTTAGTTTTTTGCCACCATTTTCTAAAAAATAATTTAGCACACGCTCTTGTCACACTATCATTTGAAATGGGCAAGCTTATATTGTCTGCTTTAAAATCAGTCCTCTTATTTAGAGTGCCTCACTTTCCACAGAGAAGGGCGCAGATCTTTTTGGAGAAAAAATAATCTATTTGATCTGCTTGATACTGAGCAGCTACTGATTTTCAGCATTGTGAAAGTTTCTAAAAATGTTCTCTTCCAGGCAAATGAACTGTTGCAGCGATCCCGCCAGGTTCAGAGCAAACTTGAGAAGGAGAGGATGCTACGAGAGTCATTAAAGGAGTACCAGAAAATAAGCCCGCAAGTTGACCTTTCCAACGTGTGTGCGCAGTACAGACAAGGTGGGTGTTGAATGTGTGATTACTGGAATTTCAACAGTTTCAATGTAAACCTAAAGTAAATGATCTGTAGGATATAGTTTGCATATTCTCATTTTAGTATAGTATATGTTTCATATAAATTTGCATTTGGCACTCAAGACTCCAGTTAAATGTAACACACACTTGCTGCATAGTAGAGTATTAGGTATTGTGTACTGAAGTAATCTTTTTCCAACCATCATCCATTGGGTTCGTGGTTGCTACATTTAACCAAGCCTTAAGACGTGAGGTGTGGTGTTGTGTGTTTATTGATTTTGTTAGGAGTCATATACTGTATTGGTCCAAATATAAGCTGCACCTTTTTTCTGATTTTTGAGCTTGCGAGTTACGGGTGCGGCTTATATTCGCAACCGTAAAAAAAAGTCATTGCCGATTGCTTGGTCCGTGTGCGGCTTCTATTAGCCAACGCAAAATGACTGCCGATTTTGCGCAATTGTGAGTTAAGGGTGTCGATTTTTGTGCTTTAGACTGCGGTATTGAATATCGATTTACGGTTTTAGTGATTCTAACATCCTGTAAGGCCTGTAACCTGCAAAAAAAGCTACAGTGCTAATTAGAAAGCCTATTTCTTGCAATGGCTGATCACTTTGAGAGTCTTTTTCTCTCCAATTTTACGGGTGCGGCTTATATTTGAGTACTATCTTTTTCCCTTGAACTTTACAGGTGCGGCTTATATTCAAACCAATACGGTAAATACTAATTCTTCTTCCAGTAGCATTTCTTCTAAAGGAATGCACATTATAGAATGAATTTACATTTCATTTCTTATAGCAAAACTATTATTCATTTATTACAGAACTCTTGTTAGAACAGATTAATTTAAATACGGATCCAAACAGGGTAGATTTGACAAACCCTTTTCTTTTCGTTTAACCATAAAGTTACACAACTAATTTAAACTACAAATCTGTTTCATTGTTATCCAGTGCGGTTCTATGAGGGAGTGGTGGAACTGTGCCTAACGGCGGCCGAGAAGAAAGATCCTCAGGGGCTCGGACTCCACTTCCACAAGAATGGAGAGCCTGAGGAGGATGCTATGGGATTGCAAGCATTTCAGCAGAGGTATTTAAGTTAGAAGGGATAAGTTTACATGTTGGATATTCATGACTTGTGGAGTAATCCGTACAGTTGATTTACAGACTAGATAACACCCCTCTAATAGACACCTGGACTTCTTCTTCTTTAAAATAAAGTATGGATGACCAAATCACTGTCTCTTTTTTTTTTTTTTTTTAAATGCTGTGCTTGCTACACTCTTGTTTAAACCATGATTGCTGCAAGGTTAATAACGGTCCGTTAATCCCTGGACAGCATTAATTTGGAGCAAAGTCATTTTACTTCTCCCTACTTTTTTGAGCAGTATCGGTTTGGCCAGTAGAGAGATTAGCTGATGTTTGCTCCATAACTCTACTGGTGGACTGGTTGATGCACTCTCATTTTTTTGTCCGAACAAGAACATGTCATTTTACCAAGCAAAAATATTTATGGTTTAATACACTCCCACCCCGCTCTTTGCTCTGCTTATGAGTTTCTCTCCTCCTCTCACTCCCGCCTTCAAGACTTTTCTCGTGCTGCCCCAATTCTTTGGAACTCCTTACCTCGCTCCATCAGACTATCTTCCTGCCTTGAATCCTTTAAAATCTCTTTAAAAGCACATCTATTCAAAAAAGCCTATTATCTTTAGCCTCTTCATTCACTATGCATCTATCACTCATCTGTACCTCACCCACACTCTTTTTTAGAATTTAAGTTTGCGAGTTTTCAATCCTGTAAGGTGCTTTAGGGAAAGCACTGTGTATATCTGATTGAAAGCTCAATAACAGGGTCTTTGTTTATACTTGTATCTAACCCCTGTATAGCGCTATGGAATATGTTGGCGCGTTACAAATAAAGGATAATAATAAAACCAGTTTGTTTTTTAAATGTATATCTGTGTCATCCGTATCCCATTCACGTGGAATAAGATTTCAGATCACTCCATTTTCAGTCTTTGAATTGTGTGACTGAGAATATTGGACTTTTCTGTTCTTTAATTCCAATGCAGATAATTTTCCAATGGTTGCTGTACTTAGTAACTAGCAACTTTTGAAATCACCGATGTCCATTGTATATGAGACCTTCATCCCTGTCTATACAAATGTCTTCTTGTGTTTGCTGGTATTGTAATTCAAGTTGTGATCCTCTGATCTATTTCACAGGTTAAATTGCTACAAATGCATCACAGATACACTCCAAGAACTGGTGAACCAAAGCAAAGCAGCTCCCCAGTCACCCAGTGTGCCCAAAAAACCTGGGCCCCCGGTCTTATCATCAGACCCCAACATGCTAAGTAACGAGGAAGCAGGAATTCATGTAAGAAAAAAGATGCTTAGACAAATTTAAGTTCTAATGGGAAAACCTTCACATGTTTAAGAAATATGTACCAAACTAATAACATTAGCAGCTATGTCATTAGGGTCTTAAATTTAACAAAGTCTGCTTTTTGTCATTGGCAATGTCCTCTTGAATGGAGGTTTGGCTGAAGCCTGTGGGGGATATCCTACTAACTAAATAGTAGAGCAAGTCCATTTGACTTCTCGTTGTGGCAGCCTTTCAACAAAACTGTATAGTTACCATATTCAATAGATATATTTGTTCCTAAAGCCTGCAAGGAATGGCAGGAACCATGGATTCTAACAGCTGGACATTATTGGCTGCATTTTCATCGGTCCTTTTAATGAGACTGCTTACTTTGGGAAGATACTCTGTTTTATTTCAAAAATAGGTTTAAACATAATATACAGGAGAAAAAGCACAACCACCACATGGTAAAATATGCATGTTTGTACAAATTAAGTGATTACTGAATAAATACAGCAATACTTTAACAGAGCAGTATGTTGCTGATACTGATGGAAAATATGGTTCTCGGCTGAAATGTATATACGGTTTTATTCTGTTTTAGTTTGAACAAATGCTGAAATTGGCGCAGCGCTCCACTGATGAGCTCTTCAACATAGCGCTCTTTAACTGGCTGATACAAGCAGATCTGACGGACAAGCTGCTGGAGGTAGGAACATTTTATTTGCAGTTGTGAAATCGCATTACCTTCCTTCATATAGATTTGTTACTGATGTACTCTTTTATGTCTGCAGCTGAACTCCCCGTTTTTGGAACCACACTTGGTTCGCATGGCAAAAGTGGATCAGAACAAAGTACGGTATATGGATCTGCTTTGGAGATACTATGAAAAGAACAGAAATTTCAGCAGCGCTGCCAGAGTTGTGGCCAGACTGGCAGATATGCAAAGGTATGATACGGTACTCCAGCGTAAGCGTTATTAAATTATTGTATAATAAACTAAATTACTTTACCATACATTGTTTTACTTAGGATGTGAGAGAGCTGCCGCTGCAAGTGCATAAAACCTGTGAAAAGCTAATTATAATACAATAAGACTATGTGACACTTAATTGTCATCTTCTTACATGTCTGGGCTCTTATACTCCCATTTTAAGGCAATTTTCTTTCCATCTTGTTTTGTTTTTTCTTGTGGCTCTTATTTTTCAAATGAAAGCAGAATATTGTAATGGCAGCACCAGTCTGATATCATTACCAGTTATTTAAAAAAGCATAATATAATGGGAAAAACTGTTACGGCAAAACAATAAAGCCTATAAATGTATTACCTAGTTATGCAATCCGGACTTCCACCATTTGTGTCTTAATGGATCCCCCTATCTGTGAGCATGCGTTTCTAATTAAGAAGGTGGGAACCTTAGAGGCTGATCTTAGTTCATTGCCACACAGTTAATTGCTATTAACACTTCTATGATGCACCTAAAGAAGAGACGTTGAGATATAGCCCATACAATGGAGATGGCCTAGACTACATGTACCGTATTGGTCCGAATATAAGCCGCACCCGCATATAAGCCGCACCCGTAGAGTTCAAGGGAAAAAGATAGTACTCAAATATAAGCCGCACCCGTAAAATTGGAGGCAAAGCCTCTCAAAGTGATCAGTCATTGCAAGAAACAGGTTTTCTAATTAGCACTGTAGCTTTTTTTGCAGGTTACAGGCCTTACAGGATGTTAGAATCACTAAAACCGTAAATCGCTAATCAAGACCGCAGTCTCAAGTACGAAAATCGACACCCTTAACTCGCAATCGCGCAAATTGGCAGTCATTTTGAGTTCGCGAATAGAAGCCGCACACGTAACAATCAAAGTTCGCAAATCGGCACTGATTTATTATTTTTTTCCGTCGCGAATATAAGCCGCACCCGTAACTCGCATGCTCAAAAATCGTAAAAAAGGTGCGGCTTATATTCGGACCAATAATAGTAATTGTAAATAATTACTAAATTCAAGGTTGTGTTTTTTTTTTTATTTATTAAAAATAAAGCACTGAAAATATGGGACTGCAATTTCCCATTTGAGTAATCTATTTAAAGTAAGTTGATCCCATTCATGGGAGAATAGTTTTAGATCAGTGGTTGGCAATCCGGTCTTAAAAACAGCTGCCAACGAGCTAGGTTTCAGTATCTTTCTTCATGCGTATAGGTGGATCAATCTGCATTTGTAGTAGTGGAGAGGAGTGGATGTAATGTGTCTGGGTGATGCATGCTGGTTTCATGTCTGATAGTGTCTCGTTTTGCATTTATTAGCAAGATCTTGAGCTGTAAGTGACAGGTAGTGACAGGAGGTGGTTTTGCAACGTTAAGGATAGTTGAAAGTAAGCAGTAATTTGTCTATAATAAAGGCTGATGTGTAAGATTGTAGCATAGACTTATATTGCAGGAAGTCTTCAGACACCCTCAGAAGTGCAGGAGCACTTTTGGAAGTATGTTGTGTTCCTTTAGTGCCATGTCTGTGGATAAGCACGAGGTGCATTAAGGATGATGATGGGGCAGACTTATTTAGGGTTATAGAAAGTTTACGGTTGTAGTAATCTGTAGCAAGGTCAGGAATCTAGAGATTGTTATGTTATGGAGAGGTTTCTATTGATCTTCTACTTTTTATTTATCACTCACATTTGTTCTTCTGTAAAGCCCAGAGATATCTCTGAAACAACGCCTTGAGTACATCTCCAGAGCAATATTAAGTGCGAAAAGCTCCACCGTCATGTCATCCCTTGCTGCTGATGGTGAATTCCTGCATGAGCTGGAAGAGAAAATGGAGGTGATTTATTGTTTCTCTCCCCTATCAATTGCTTGCCTACTGTAGATATTTGTTATTCTTTGTTCTGTTCCAAACTGGTTAGAAGACCCATACTTTGTTTTTATGCTCAGGTTGCCAGGATACAGCTGCAAATCCAGGAAACCTTGATAAAAAGATATTCCCATCATTCATCTGTGCAAGATGCAGTTTCACAACTTGATTCGCAGCTGATGGACATCACCAAGGTATGACATCTTCATGCAGCCAAGTTAGAAATCTACATTTCAATTATCTTCATTGGTTTATTTTGTTTGTGTGTTTTTTTTTTTACTTTTTTTTGATTTGTTGACCGTTTTATATATGTAAAAATTGGATCCAAATGTTGATATTTTTAAATATTTTTCAGTTGTACGGAGAATTTGCTGATCCATTCAAGCTTTCTGAATGCAAACTTGCAATTATACACTGCGCTGGACATTCAGATGCCATCCTGGTACAGACTCTTTGGCAGGAAATCATTGAGAGGGGTAAATACCTTTTCTAACATTTGCATGTTTTACTTTGAAATGCAAGAATTAACTATGCAAAAAAAATGAGATTGTGCAGCGTAATCCAGAATTCTAGGATTTGAAATGAAAGATTGTTACTTGTTGACATTTTGGTGCAAATTAATATAATTTTATCATTCTCTAGTTATTATTATCATTGTTTATTTTTAACACACCAACATATTCTGCAGCGCTATACAAAGACAGACCGCTCAAAATGGCAAACTTCAGTGTTTTATTTAAAAGCATGTCTTAATCATTACCTAAATTGTTTGCTTTTATATATTTGAAATACTGTTAAAAAAAAACAATAATAATAAATAGAGACAGGGACAGATGTATTCTTTTTTTTTTTTTTTTTTCTCTTCCTCTTTGGTACTGATCAGTGGTGGCAGAAACTTGTCTATGTTTATAAACTTGTGTCTTGAATGTACAGCTAAACAAAGAAAAACATTTGTGATTTTACTGGGAGCACGAATTAATATTCCCTCTTTGGTTTATTGCACAAACCAGGCCAACGCGGATATTTTGAGTTGTTTGAGTTAATTTTTTTTTTTTTTTTTTTTTTTATTGATCATAAAACATACATACATCATAATAAAAAAAGAAATTATTTTCACAGCAGATACAAATCACACAGGTACAGCATAGCAATTCGTGACCGAAAAAGACAGTCCATATGCACAAAAGACCAATATTTGATTCTAAAGAGAATAAGCAATAAAACAATGTTTTCCTTATCTCTGGGCTAAATAACAA
This sequence comes from Discoglossus pictus, assembly GCA_027410445.1. NCBI lineage: Eukaryota > Metazoa > Chordata > Amphibia > Anura > Alytidae > Discoglossus > Discoglossus pictus. Next base: position 529,542,644 of record CM050163.1, read on the forward strand.
CATTTGTAGATCTATCAATCGCCAATAACCATCGATTTTAATTATTTCTATTTTCCGTGTTCCCCATTTAATATTTGTCCATATACTGCTCCCAGATATTCCAATTAATAGTTTAAAAGTTAATTTTATTAAGTCTTTTTTTTTATATATATATATATATATAGCAATTTCACATATGGTGGGCTAAGAGTGATGGAAGCCCTCCACCGTACAAAGTACAGTAGTACAATTAAGGAATAGTACATTAGTGATTCTATATGAATGTCTAAAAATAAGTTGATAAAAATGTATTTCCTGCTCAAATTTCTCCAAAATACAGTATATGCACTGCAGTCTGGGAAAACTGGGCAGGACATGCACAAACCAGGTACTTAACCCCTGTGTAGCACTACAGAATATGTTGCAGCATAAAAAAAGGATAATAATTTGATGTAGAAACCCGCTATTTTAAATTCATGATAGAATTTTTTTTTAAAATTCTTATTAAAACCATGACGTTAATGTTGTTGTTGTTGTTTTTTTATAGTAAACTGTTGTATTAAAAATATTCCATTGAGAGAACCTGTGTGGATTTGCCTGCAGGAGAATATTCCTGTTTTGAGATGTTGTTCATCTTTGCTGCTTTCTGCTGCATACTAACTTTTGTCTCCCTACAATTACATATTTAAATGCTAAAAACACATATCAATGACTGACTGATGACTTTCTCTGCAGAGCTAAGTGACAGTATAGCAATGAATCCCGCAGATCGAATGCAAGCGTTAAGTCTAAAGTTGACATTGCTTGGAAAGATATATTCAAGTACTCCTCGCTATTTCCCCCTAGGTAAGTTGTGCACTAGAAAATAATAGGACTAGGGTGTTTTTGTTTTGTATTTTTGTTTGTTTTTGCATTTTGCTATTTTTATGCTCTTTTTTTATTTTTATTATTATTATTTTAGCTTTATTTTTGGATTGAATTATTGATGACTTATAGCCTTTGGCAATTTTTAAGGTTTGATGTCCCATTTTTGGCTTGAGATCATACACGTGAATTCATATCCTCTTCCATCTCTCCATGGCAGCCGTCTAAATGCTACACAGAGCAAATCCCCTTTTTCTATATACTGTGTGATTCCAGAGATTTGTATAACATAAAATGAGCAATATGATCAAAGTAAAAGCCTTAATATAAAAGTATTGCTTGCTGGGAGAGACTTGGTGGGGTGTTGGTCTTTGCATCATCTTTCCCTTGAGATCTCATTTGAAGTGCTTTAGGTCCTGTGCTGCTAATTAGCACTAGATTATCTGTGCACAGAGGATGTGCTTCTACTTATCAGACGTTATGTCATGGAAACGCAAAAATAACGAATACAGCTAAATTTAAAGTTGGATTTGTTTTGCAACTTTTTTAGATATGTAAATCTGTTTTGTTCTCTTGCACTTCTTCAAAACCCAAAACATTCCCTTGGCTTAGGTCTCCTTGTGATTCATATAGAATAGAACAAAACTGAAAGCTGATGAGACTGGTGTGCATGGGGTGGCAGTACGTAGTATTTTATATCATAACATTGATACTGTAGAAAGTAAAATGTTTCAGAACATTATAGATAAGCTTTCAATTATCTATATATTTTTGTGCAAGACTTTTTCATTAATATTGTTGCACTAGATATGGATAGGGGGTGCACTAGGATGGGCGTCTGCCAGCATGAAACGTTATGACAAAGAAAATGCCCTGTTTGTTTTTGTGTGTACTTTCATTTTGCAATAAACATAATTGCAATTAGTTAGTTAATGCATAAAAATATAATTTTTAACTTCATCAAATCCATCAACAGCCATTCGGATTATCTGTGGGGGTTATAATGAAGAGCATGCCCAGTTAGAAAAACTGTAATGGTGGCATTTCTTTTCAATTGTTTAAATATTTTTCGCTGGTAGAATCATAACATAAAATTATTTATACCAAAAGGCCCTTCCATTTTTAATTGGTTACTTGAAATGGTAGCGGATAATCAGAATTTTTTTTTAGCTTAAGTGGTAGGGATAAAGTAATAGGGAAAGAAAAAAAGAATGCCTGGCATATGCAGACATTTACATCACATACAATGCTGCTCTTAATTTTTAAATAAATTTGTCATTGAAAAAGAAAATTGAATAATAAATATGAATAACATTAGTGATGCACAATATATATATATATATATATATATATATATATATATATTTATATATATATATATATATATATATATATATAATTATGTAAATAAAAAGTACATCTGTATTCACATTTTGAATGTCTAAAGCAAGTTAAAAAAAACCTTCTTCCAGCTCAGAGTTCCGAGAAAAACAGTTATATAATAAATATATATATATATATATATATATATATATATATATATATATATATATATATATATATATATATATATATATATATATATATATGTATATGTATGTATGTATTGGTTGAATCATCAGAGTAATGCAGTGAATAGTGATACCTTTTTTTTTATTGGACAAACGTATTCATAATAAAGCAGCGAGCTTTAAAACAAGAAAAATAAAATTCATTGGCCAGACTTAAGTGAGAAATAGACCAGCATTGTGAATAATGTATAGATCTATAGACTTACTTACGGACCTATCAGGACATTATTCACAATACTGGTCTATTTCTCACTTAACTTAATATATATATTTCTTAGACTAGAGCAACGCACCTAATGCATTTAGAAAGAGATATTTTAAGATCTCCTCTTTTTTTTCTGCTCCTAAATTTTTGTGTTGAATTTCAGCTGTCAGTATCATCATTATGACATTCTTCTTTCAGACTTCTTGGTGCAGTTCTTGGAACAGCAGGTTTGCACCTTGAACTGGGATGTTGGATTTGTAACCTACACAATGCAAGAAATTGGTGTATCTGTTCCCAAGTTACTTGAAGTGTACGACCATTTATTCAAAGCTCGGGTAAGTCACATTCATGTAATTGAGGTAGATTTAATTCTCCTTTTTATCTGCACTTCACTGTTTGAAAAATCTATGCAATAATTAACTTATCAAACAATCCTGCAATTTAGAAAGAGGCCCTATTTGCAAATTTATTTTAATGTAAAAAACACATTTGAGGTGCTCAGAGAATGAATAACCTTGATGGGTTAATTCTATGGTCATGATAATCCACTCTGAGAGCAACCTCTTTTAGCTCACTTACAGGGATCAATATCCTGTAATATATCAGTCTGATCATATCCAATAGAGTGATCCAGACCCAAAATACTAGGCAATTCTATCCTGAACAGGAGAAACCACAAACCCCAGACGTATGTTTCAGCCGCTCGTGTGTCTCATTAGTGGGGGAGTAGCTGAACTCCCTAAGGCACAGTGAGCAAGGAGTCCACATGTGGAGTACCCTGTCATCCTTAGTGAGACTAAGACCCAAGAGTCATTTTAAATAAAAAAAATATATAAATATCGGTGCTCAATCTGAGAATTTGGTAGAAAAGGCATGTGCCTTTTGATTTCAATGTAGCCTTGTTGCAGAAGGAACAGAATCATTAACTCTATAATATTTCTTTTAAGGATCCCTGTTGGAACAGAATGAAGAAGCCTCTGCATCTGCTTGAGTGCATTCATATATTACTGTCTGGATATGTGCAAGACCCAAACAAAGTCACTAGCTATGAAAGGTAAGCAATTATGAGCAATGGATGGGGACTTGACTGTAATGTGTTTTTTCCTTTTGCTAACCAGATATTATTTGAGGAATATTTAAACATAATTGGTTAATGGTAATAGTTCAACACACTATAATGCTGTTTTAATTAAAAACATTATCAACATTTTTATTTTTTTATTTTTGTGAAATATTAAATACCTTGCAGATGTGTATATGTTTTACATATAGAATTGTCTATTAAAGCCTTTAAAAAAAATGTATTAATAACTTTTTTTTTCCCCCTGAAAATACATAAAGAAAAATATCTGCATAAATGATAAGGCTGTATATTATCTGATCAGCTGACATGCACATCACCCTATTCTTACTGCTCACTGATAGACACACTAAGATTCTGTTTTTTTAATTTTAATTTGTTGTTACAATTTTAGTGGAAGTGTTAAGTAATTCAGTTTGGAAGTTCGGTATTTTAAAAACACATTTGATAAAAAATCCTCCCTCTGGGCTAGTAACATCAAATGATTGTAGAAAAATATGTGGACAAGTATATATTTTGTAATTGTTCAACAGTTGACTTGGATATTGTCATTTTTATTTATTGCTTTTGTATAGCCCCTGAAGCTCCACCACAGGACGCTACTTTGTTAATGGCGTTCATGCTACGACTGTCGCACTGATTATATTTTAACTTTACGGATTTCTATACTTGCTGCTAATGATTGGGTAAAAGGTTATGAGTCTGAATTTCGTTCTTTTTTTTAGTATGTTCATTTTGATTTAGTTGCATATATTTTCAGTTTTTTCTTGTAAACAAAATAAAAATTGATACTAAAATAGAGGTGTGTGTGTGAGGACTTAAACCTACGTGCCATTTCAGTCTAACTAGATCTCTATTTGCTTCGTAATGGACAAAAATTAACAATATATAGCAACAGTTTTAAAAAGGAAAGCACTTTGACATGCTTTTCCACTCTATCTAGGTTGTAGAAGTAAAAATGCTAGTTTGTTGCATTACTAATGAATGCTTTAATGTTTCTCTTCTATAGACGGCGCTTTAATACGATTTGCCTGGATGCCATTTCTTGTTATCTTGTTGATCTTCAGTCCATGAACCCAACACTTGCGTTGCAAACAACTATTGGAAATTTTAAATCTTTGCAAGCCAAATTAGAAAGGTTAACTTAATAATAATGAATGTACATATGATCTTTCATACAACAACCAAGAACTGCCTTGAACCGCTCTACAAGCACTTGGAAAGGATTCGGCCTCCTCAGCCTTCGGAAGTTGCCACGTGCACCATGTTAGGTTACATTGTGTACACTTCCTATGCTCTTAAACTCAGTCCAGCTCTTGTGTACTTCAATCATGACTGTTATGGTGATGTTTAGTTTTTTTTTTATTACAAATAATATGTTAGTATTTCTGCAGATGTGTAATACGATTTCTGTCAAATCAATTTTAAAGGCGCACAGTAGTACCAAACATATTATCGGCCATTTAAGAGCATGTTTTATTGATTACAAAGTAACACTAAATCAATACAGAAGTGTAAAAGTGTCACAATCTACCTTCTCCTTACTACTGAATAAACTTGTGAGGAAGTGTAATCTAGGATTGATGGTGAACCTCCTATATGTTTGCTTAGCTATTACATTGAAAAGTATGGTAATAAAAACTTATGTTTATTAATATAAAATAGACTGCATGTAAAAGACCAAAGGAGAAAAAAAAACAACCCTGCTCCGGTTTCCAGACTTCATATTTAATCCATTAAAAATGTTTAAAACATGATCTTAAAATGCATTGTAGAAAATGTTGGACTATTGTGTCTCTTTAATTTCCAAAGTTAGGAAAATACCTATTTTTTTATATCTCAATGACGCATTAATCCGTTTACAATAATTTGCAACTCACACCCCTCCTTTAGTGTAGGGACCTGCAATTCGAAAACATCTTGTCTATTAAAAGACTTTTTGATCCTGAGTAATGTTTTTAAGTAACTTTTTTTTATAATTATCTGCAGCATTCACCTTCTGATTGGCACTTTGTGTTCCACCACTTTTCCAGCTCCATGGACTTACTTTCAGGCAGAGCTTTTAGGAGCCAGCTGGGTCAGCTAAGACTTTTGGCACGAATGACTTGTTCCTCTAAGGAGAAACCTTAAGTGATCAGCTAAATGATGAGATCATTACTGAGTTTGATCAGAAAGCGAAACACCTGTAGAGCTCACCAGATCAATTTCAAATTATTAATAAACTACAACTTAAGTATGATTGAGGCTCTTCTAGAAATGACTGAATACATACTTTGTTTATAATAGACAAAAGGTTTTTAGTTAAGTGTCCATTTAATTGACCAGTGTACGCACTTATATTAAGTCTATTTTTTAGTCCTCTATTAGCATTGCATGTGCCAACAGCAACAACTCAAAGCTTTAGCCCAAAAAATAGAATTTTAAAAAACGTTTAACTTCTTAATGGGCATTGCTGTACCTCTCCCCACCTCTGATTGTCCCGAGCACTAGTGAAATTAAGTGAAAGACGTAGGGAAGGGTAAAGCAGTGGCCATTATTCAGGTAAACCGTTTTTACGTTATATTTTCTGGCTACAACCTTGATACTTTTTTTTTCTATTTTTTATGTTAATTGTGAACTACAAAATAGGTTTAACATGGAACGCACATACACTGGCCCTTTAACTGATTTTGAATAACTTCCAAATTCCATAAACCTTTTATGTATGTGTAATAATCCATAGATCATTTGCGTGTCCTGGGTTAACATCCTGATGTATTTGTACACATGAAGTTGAAATGTCACCCATTATATCAAGTTAGCAAAGTAGAACCTTTATACAAGTATTCATGACAAGAGATTGTATTTTTCCAAGTTTGCTAATATCTGTTGAGAAAAGGGAGATGTCTGCGTTTGTGTGGCCATTCAATATTTATATGTTTGTCTTTTAAATCAACTGTTTGCAGTATACAGAACTATAAAACAAATCAAAATTCAGTTGGTCTCTGTCTCACTTAATTTATCTGCTTCTTCCATTGAATCCTATACAAGTATGTTCCAGGCCCAGCATTGCTTGGCTTCGGGGTGGTGTGACCTCTTGGTACCCTGACTGGATTCGAATCCAGGTCGCAGTGTTGAAATCACCAAATCCTACCCACTGGACCACCATGGAACCATGGAATCAACCTGCACTCCTATATATTTTATAAAAATGGTGCAAGCCTTATCATATTTGGTTTCATGAACTATGCACTTAAATTAATTTAAAGTTCTCAGAACACATTTAATATTATAAAGAGGCATTTTTCTGGTCGGGGCAATCATTGAGGGGCGCAGACTCCATTACACACCTCGGAGACACAGCAAAGAGTGAGCAAGAACGCGCCATACAACGCAGCGAGCGGCATAAGCAACGCCATTGAGATGGCACACACAGACAAATAGCAAAGAGAGCACACATAAAATAAAGCAAGCCCCACACACAGAGAGAGAGAGCGAGAACGTGCCACACAACACCAAGCGGCATAAGCGTCGCCATTACACATCTGAAAGAAAGATGGCACACAGACAAATAGCAAAGAGAGCACACATAAAATAAAGCAAGCCCTACCACACACACAAAGAGAGAGACACGCACAGCAAAATGAGAGAGAACGTGCCACACAACACCAAACGGCATAACCGCCACCATTACACACCTTCGAGTACAGAAAGACGGCAAATAGTGAGAGAGAATGCGCCACACAGCAAGTGGCAAAACCACCGCCGTTCCTTACCTGAGAGGCCGCACACACCGCTGAGTGAGAGAAAATGTACCTCATAATAAGCTGCCGTTACACACCTCAAAGCGAGAGAGAGGCACAGAGTGAGCAAGTACGTGCCGCAGGAAACAGTGCCACAGCACCATAGCAACTGGCATAACAGCCGCCATTACACATCTCGGAGAGAGACTGTAGTAAGAGACAGAAAGCAAAGCATGAGAGAACGTGCAAAACGCAGCTAGCAGCATCACAGTCGCTATTACACATCTCGGAGAGCAAAGAGTGAGAGAGAATGCGCCACAGAACACAGGAAGCAGCATATCAGCCGCCATTACACACCTCCGAGAGAGACAGTAGTGAGACAGAAAGCAAAGCATGAGAGAACGTGCAAAACACTGCAAGCGGCATCACAGTCGCTGTTACAAACCTCAGAGAGAGAGAGAGAGATGGCACACAAACTGAAAAGCGAGTGACCGCAAACATAGAGAGAGAACCAACCATACAATAAAGCAATCTCTGTCACACACCACATCAATCGGCATAACCACCCCCTTTACAAACCTGAGAGACCGCTCACAGACAGAGAGCAAAAACGTGCCACGCAACATAGCGGCATTACCGTCGCAATTATGCACCAGAGAGAGAGAACACTCCACACAACAAAGCAAGTGGCACTTTACTTCAGAGGTCAATTAAATTCATATATGCATTCCTGGTGGCCATGTCTGAAAGATAAACCATTGTGTAGAAATGTAAATAGGATATTATCCGATATACTGGGACAGAATTTTATTCTTCCACTGGAAACTGCATTGTTAGGGGCCAAGAGTACCCAGGCCTCTATATTACCATAACCACAGAATATCACAATACTATAAGTGCAATAACTAAGTTTGTAATATCTTGTTAAAACTCAATCTTAGTATCAAAAAACGATTTAACACTTAAAGGGCCAGTTAACGCCCATATTATGCTCTTTTGCATGTGACAGAGCATTCTGTTTACAATATAAAAACTTTGGCCCTATTCGATTTTTCAAATTGTAGTTACTGGATTCCCGTATTGTAGCCCGCAAAAATTACAGCTATTAAAGTGGCCTCTTTTAGCTACCTGCAAACAATCTGCGGGTTACAGGCTGAAAAACAACTGTGGTTGCTAAAATCATAACTCCAACCCAGCTAAGCCTTTGATCTTTCAAGCCCATAAATGGTACAATTGCAAATCCCTATTAAATTGCTAACATTCCCCAAGCCTGCAATTGTTTTCACACCCGTAAATGGTAATGTTGGCAAAAATCCTACGGGTACTAGAGGACCCGCAAGGGGGTTAAGCTCCTGTTCGTAGCACTGTAAATAAAAAATCAATACTGCACTTTAAAAGATGAGAAAAACTATAAAATACATAAGAATTAATTGCACAACAGTCTCAAGCACACAAATCTGAAATCATTTTTTTTTGTTTATGTTTTATTTTCATGTTATACTAATCTCGGGAATCAAGTGGTTAATACATACGAGGCCACCCACATGGACTAGACCGTTTTTTCAATCATTTTTATTGATGTTCACATTGCTGTATTATGGGTCTGATCACATAACGGACTTCAAAACACTAGTTGATTGACGTTTAAACCGCACCTTTAACTGACATTATTATGTCTCATTTACTGTTGGCTGTTTCTACATTGGTAGTTACGGGCTTGCGGATTTGATCATGATCTTGCCCTGAAATGCTACATATGAATGCATGGTGTACGGTTTTAGATTTCTGCCATGTAGTTGCAGGCTTTTCTAATTTAATCGCTCTGTATCCCGCAGCAAATTGGAGTTTAATAGGGCCCTTGTTTTTTTTATTTCAGTTTATTTACTAGCGAATTGCCTGTCAAAAAATGACGGGCATGAAATTGTAAGCCAGGGAATGCTGTTTGAGACATAATGTAAAACGTTTTTTTTACCGTGAGGACCTTCGGCGCTCATTGCAAGGCTTGCACTGAGCGCCTTCAGGGCTCATCGCATGCCTTGCAATGAGCGCCTTTTGGCGCTCATTGCGATGCTGTTGGATGTTGTTTTTTTTTATTATTAGAGGGGCTTTTGCTGTCATTGTAAGGTCGGCACTGATCTGCTTTTTGCGCTTATTGCAAGGCCGTCCCCTGGTGTATTTTGTGTGGTATGAGCAGCGTTGGCGTTCGTTGAGAGGCGCGCAGTGAATGTGTTTTTTTTTTTTTTTTTTGTGTATCTGTATTTTTGTATGCCAATGAAATAATCAATAAATTAATATACTTTACCTATTTCTAAGTAATATATGCAGGAAGCATTGTGCTGAAGAGCTGACAATCTGTTTTGCTAAAAGTGTATCTTTACCTCGTACGGCTTTTTTGGAAATCCGTATGTGCTTCGTGGTGTTTTGCGGCTTTAGGGTCGTGTAGCCTCGTTTTCATTTTTTTCAGCTGACGTTTTTTCTCTCACTTAGGGCATTTTCATGTCTCTAAACTCAGGAATTTTGACTTAAATTGACGTGTAACTTCACTCCTAGGTGCCCCCACTCGCTGTGGGTAAGCGTTGTATGTCTTTTTTGTGTGTATTTATTGTGTTTTTAATGTTTTCAGGTGCGCGCGGATAGGCCGTTAAGGTCGTAATTTTGAGAATTTTTTTTTCTAAGTCCCGCGTCTCGTATTTATTTTGGCTAAGTCTGTAAATTTTGCATTGTAAGATCCATGGTTCTTATTTTGGCGCTTGTGTGTGTGTTTGTAACCGCATGTGAGGTGCGGTAAAGCCTCTACACCCGCAAATTCAGCCCCTCGCTTTGCGAGGGTCTGCATTTGCTGCCTTCAATTAGCCGAAGGCTCATTGCAGCCGACTTGGGAGCCTCCACCTCCGCAAATGCGGCTTCGAGCTTCATGAGCTCGCAAAGCGTGACGATGTTTCGTAGTTTGACAACTATTATATGTGATTGACATTTACATGTGTAAGCCTTCCCCCCGGTCACACTCACCATCACATATATAGTTGTGGATCTTGCGATGTTGATGACGTTTGTAAAGTTGGTCACGCAGTTGCGTCCCTTGCGAAGCTCGCCAGCGGCGCAGCACTGTTCCAGCACGTAACTCTAAAAACCCACCAAAAATAAGAAATCATCTACAAAAAATTATAACACACTCACACACAGCACAGGGGGAGACACAGGAAATCTGGGAGTGAGGTTGCAAGAGAATTACACCCATATTTGGTGTTTTTCGTCACTCGAAAATCGTCTAAGCAAAGAAAAAAATGGTGGATGAAAACTGCAAAATTTCAGAAACAGCATGAAAACGAGGCTCAGCAACGCCAGGCTCGCAAAACTTACAAAATACACGCCGCTTAAGACAGTACCACGAACAACGCCAGGCACCCAGGACTTTGAAAATAAACCAATGGCAGTCACCGCTCGCCACGCAAACATTCAGCACACACACAGAGGAGAAAGACACAGGGAAGGGACGGGGGCGATTGGATGGAAAGAGACACATGGCATTCCCAAGCACTAAACTTGCAGGTTAATGATCCCTGCAATGAGCGGCCCGTACAGTAGGCGGGAGGAAAGGCTCACAATGAGCGCCAAAGATGCTCAGAGGACCAAAAGCCTCACATGCAGGGCAAAAGCACATGGGAAGCTGTGTGTGAGAAAACAGCACTGAAAGTGAATGTCTGCTGTGTGTGTGCTCTGTGTGAGAAAGCAACACTGCAAGTGAATCTGTGCTGTGTGTGCGTACATGAGCTCTTTCTGTGCCTGTGTGTGTGTGCTCTGTGTGAGAAAACAGCCGAACAGGTGAATGTGCTGTGTGTGCCCTGTGCTCTATATCATACTCCTGGAGTAATGAGCAGAAAGGTAAGAAAATGCATACATTTAATTCTTTATTATCAAATATAGAACACCAATAAAACAGAAATATCCCACAACTTGCAGGGTCAGTACATCTATCTATCTATCTATCTATCTATCTATCTATCTGTGTGTGTGGAGCAGGAAGGCTTCTCTATAGTGTTTCATAAAGCAGGATGCTACTTGCTGACATACAGGGCAGGAGGTCCAGCCTCTATTCATGATGTCCCTGTCAGTCAAAAGCTTTCCTATAGACTTTAATAGGCACACACCCCTGCAACCTGATTGCTTGAAGTAACTTATGAGGAGGAACAACACTCCCAGCTGTAAGGCAGAGATGGGGCTGGGAATTATACATTTTATTTTATCTGTTTGTTGATGTTTGTTTGATTTTCTCTGTGAAAAATGCACATATTTCCAAAAATTCAAAAACTATTTCAACGTGTTTTTAGGAGATTTTTTTGGTGTGATATAATCCAAATTGTGTTGAATTAACAGCCCTTTAAGATTAGGGAACTCGCCCTATAGGGGACAATGACACATAACATTGAAGGGAAAACACACTTACATGAAGCAAAATGGATCACTTCAAAATATGGCACTTGAGCAAATTAATGCACTATAATGTATCTAAATATTTACCTGGAATAAAAATACAAAGATAACTTTTTCCTTTCCCTCCATCCCTAGCTCATATTTAAGGCATTTCTGAAAGATAAAGTTCAGAGCACAGCGTAAAAATTTATTGATATAATAGCAAGGTTAAAATACCAAAATATATTTAATTTGACAAATTAAAATGTTGACAAATTGCATGTTTTAGCCATGACAGCAATGGTTGATATGTTTGCAGAATGCCTACATGTCACCTTATATACCCACTATATACCCACCAAGCTCACGACACGTGCCGTATTTCATTAGCTATGAGCTGCTGACGTCAAAAGTAGGTGGGGGTAATAATAATGTAACTTGACACTGCCTATTATTTAAGGTTTCCATGATAATCGTAATTTCCGTATCTTTCTTCCTTTTTCTTGATTTAACAAAACAACTGAACATAATATAAAATGTAATTTGCAATTTATATATAATTATATGTTCTTGATTTTTCAAAAGCTTTTATTGTTTAACTCTATTGCTCCAAGAGGCCCATTTATTGTCGTAATGTAATAACCTTTTTTCTAATAAATATGTTATTCTTTCCTCCATGTAGGTTGCTTCTTCTATTTCCTTAGTGATAATGCACCAGAGGAGGTCTATTTGTTCCATCTAGTTGCAATATGTAATTTTACATATACTAAATATTGTTTCTTACAGATTTTAATTGCACACGTTCCTATTAAACACATTTGCGGGCTAAGTATTATTTGTCTACTACACATAACATTAATTACTTATATTGGACAATTCCACCAAATAGGTAAATTTGAACCTTCTTGTCCACATCCTCTAAAGCAGGCGTGTTCAGACCCCACACAGGCCAGGATTTGAGGATATCGCTTCTTCAGTCACCTGTGCACAGAAAGGATATCCTCAAATAGAGGCTTATGTTGGCCATTCTATGAGTCACTTTAAGACTTGTTCCTAATATAATGTAATTTCTCCAACTATTACATTGACATGCTAGACTGTTATCTCATTATCTTATCTATATTAATGTTAATATCATATTCCCACATTAATTTTAATTTAAATAAGGCTTTTTCTTCTAGTTTATTTCATAATCTATATATCATATTTATTCCTCCCTTCACATTTGGGTTATCTAAGCATTTCTTCTCAAAATCGGTAAGTGATCTGATTAGGCCACTATTAGTTTTTTGTTATGAAAGACTCTTCGGTGTAATACCTTTTTACCTCTGATAAGAGGCTGTACGAGGTAGGTAATGTATAAAATGAGAACCTCAACATTGCTTGTTTACAGAAACCACAATCATGCTGTAAGGAGGTTGTATTGTTAGACATCCCCCTTGCCTATTAGCTACAGTGGCAGAGTGGAATCTCTGTATCTAACTTTCCTGTTTTTGATCTAACACTGTATATACTCTCAATGTTATATATGCACATTATATATGTATCATGAATGGTCAATATTAGACCACCAGAGGTGTATGAGCGGGAGATGAGTAGCTACAGAGCTTGCTGTTGCTTTAAATGAAGCAAGCCCCCTTCCAGAGAGGAACTAACTGGTGGAATCCATTCATTGGTCGGTTCAGCTGGTCCCTCCTTTAGACAATATATTTAAAATAAATAAATAATAATAATGATAAAATGAGGATAAACATTTTTCCCAAACTGCAGTGGTCCTTTAAGTACACTTTGTAGCCATTGTTGATGTATGATGAGAGAGAGAAAGGGGAAGGGAGAGAGTGGAGAGAGATAGGGAAGAGGGGAGAGAGAAGGAGGTAGAGAGGGGAGAGAGTGAAAGGGGAATGGCGAGAAAAAAGGGAGAGGGAGAGAGAAAGGGGATGGTGAGAGAGAGGGGAGGGTGAGAGAGAGGGGAGAGTGAAAGGGGAATGTGTGAGAAAAAAGGGAGAGGGACAGAGAAAGGGGATGGTGAGAGAGAGGGGAGGGTGAGAGAGTGGAGAGAGTGAAAGGGGAATGGGCGAGAAAAAAGGGAGGGGGAGAGAGAAAGGGGAGTGTGAGAGAGAGGGGAGGGTGAGAGAGGGGAGAGAGTGAAAGGGCAATGGGTGAGAAAAAAGGGAGGGGGAGAGATAAAGGGAAGGGTGAGAGAGTAAAGAGAGATAGGGAAGAGGGGAGAGAGAAGGAAGAGAGAGTGGAGAGAGGGAAAGGGGAATGGGTGAGAAAAAAGGGAGGGTGAGAGAGAGGGGAGGGTGAGAGAGGGGAGAGAGTGAAAGGGGAATGGGTGAGAAAAAAGGGAGGGGGAGAGATAAAGGGGAGGGGGAGAGAGAGGGGAGGGTGAGAGAGTGAAGAGAGATAGGGAAGAGGGGAGAGAGAAGGAGGAGAGAGGGGAGAGAGTGAAAGGGGAATGGGAGAGAAAAAAGGGAGGGGGAGAGAGAAAGGGGAGGGGGAGAGAGAGTGAAGAGAGAGGTGAGACAAGGGGGAGAGAGAGAGAGAGAGTTGTTTTACAGAGGTAAATTGATACTAAATACAGAATCATAATGTGTTTATGGTCATGTATAGATGCAAAACATTCATATCACACAGCTATTCACTTTATTGCGCTTTTGGTAGATTTATTTGATCTCTCAATATTTTGAGCAAACAGAAAACATACATTTGAACTTATTATTTTACAATTACATGGTCTGCAAGTGAAATTGAGTTGTTAATCAATAAACCACAACCTAGTCTCAAAATAGATAGGAAAAGTCTAAACACTGAATAGTTTAAAGGAATATTGAATAATGTTTAGAAATATGCATGAAACAAATCCTAAAACTATAATTACAGTATCCATTATGCTCAGGACTATTTAATTGCTATTTTTTGTAATGACAATTTAATATTCTAGTTAGCCACATGGGCACTTTCTCATACCATAAAGAAATATATAAGGTATGATAGCTGTATATGATGATGCAATTATACTTGCAATGTCAATAAATTGCTGGGAGCCTCCGGTATTGACTTTAATTCGAAGTGCCAAGTGAATCACCCAGAAAATAAAAAAGACAATAACTACGGATGAAATGCTGATAGTTGCTCTGATTTTTGTTTTTGTGGAGATATTCTTGGATATAATCTTGGCTTTTGACTGCTCTTTGCATTGCGTCGGATTTGTAGGAATGATTATTGCAGGCAGTTGTCCCTCGAGATCTCCTAGCTTGGCCGGTCTCTGCAGACACAGAGGAGCAGGATACGTATTTGTAACAGCACATGGGAGTTCGGTGTCTTCATCCATGCACACTATCTGTGATTCTGGAATCAACACTAAATGGCTAGCTTTCAGATTGTATAGCACGGCTTTCTGTGATCCTTCCTTAAGCATACAAGGATCACATTCTAGGGTCTTTGGCTGTTCATGGTCCTTATTTCCCAGTGTTTTCTCTTGCATTGTATCTAAAACAGTTTGCAGAATTAGCCTCCTATCCACGTTAGACACAATCACTCCAAGTGCACCGTTGTCTTGACTTAACACGCAGGCATTCAGATCTGTTGTGTTTCCTATACTTAGAAATCTTCCTTCTGAAGTTGTGGTTGATACACAAGACACTGACTGTTGAAAGTGTATCTCCTTTACCTGTACTTCCGAGGTTTTGGACATCTGATTGTTTTGTCCAAAATCTTCACACTTTGCGGTGAAAGTAAAACCTTTCTTGAAAGTTGAATTTCGTCGTTCACGTAAGCATCTCAGGGCACTGATACGCTTTCTGTTTTGTATTAAAACTATTACTGTCTTCACATTGGTGAAAAGCATTACCACAATAGGGAGAGCATTGGCTATTAAGAGATAAACTATCTCATACATGTGTTTGTGGCGTGAAGAAGGGAAATAATCATAACAAGCAAACACTGTGTGAGCCGGCTCATGTGGCTGGTGTTCTTTTATTTTACTCACTATGTGAATGTTGCAGAAATACAAAAGAGGAGCACTGAAAGTTATACCTACAAACCATGCAAGCAGTACAGAGATCCTCAATAGTCTATGCTCCGTTGTCCGGAAAATGCTTGCTGGTCTGGATCCCACCAGTTTCCAAAACCAGAATATGCTTATGGTGAGAGTGGTAAGGATGCTGCTTGTGGTCGAGAGATTTGTAGTAAACCAAAATATCTTACAATAAGCCTTACCAAGAAACCAGGTCCCAGATGCTGCCACAAGAACCCCTGGAATAGCTACCAAACAGTTAGTTAGCAAGTTGGATACAGCCAAGTTAAAGAGGAGCATCTTGTAGGCCTCCTTTTTGCTGCGTAATCTTGGTACTGAGTGATATAACAGAGCTAGGTTTCCCAAAATCCCAAGGAAGCATAACAAGATCCGAAAACAAATCCCTGTGAGTTCAGATGCAGGCAGGGTCATCATTACTGAAATGTGGATCTATCGTCAAGACATCTGAATGATATTACTCAGCCACCTTTCACAGATCTGATCTGGTTGGCTATTCTTGTTAGTTCTTGGTTTTGTTCCCAGGTGCAGTGTGACTTCCGCATAGGGCTTTGTATCATTTCTTGCTAATTATGAATTAGCTTTCTGCTTTCTATGGCATATAAAACTAATCCTGATGAACATCCGATTTGTAAGCCACCAGGGTCTGCTATGCAGAGGATTAACACCCTGCCTTAACATTTGTACACAGTTATCTGTGGAAACCAATACTTAGAGCTAATAATGATGTTAAAGGGACACTGGCTATTTTTAAACTAATACCCATTTATATTATTTGTTACTCGTTTCATGAGCTGAGTCTTCTCAGCAGAAAAACAATATCTGTGTTGGTCTATAAATAACAACTCATTTGTGGTTTTATATTCCTTTTTTAATAGTTTTGAAACTACTAATTGTTGTTTTTCTTGAGGTCTGAATTGGAAGTTGTCTCCCCACCAGTTCCCAATCCAGATTATACTACAGGACCATGGTTGAGACAATAATAAAGTTTCTATCACCCAGGTGGTATTAACAAAGATACCTAACTTTCAAAGATAAAGAACCTCTACAGTTATGAAAAAATGCCTATTTGTGAAGTATGTAACTAACATTTGTAATATACGTTTTTAGAAACAAATATTACAATTAATAGACTTCTGCTTACCTTGTGAGGTTTCCATTTGGATTACTGGTCTGTCTGAGAGGGAGTGCTATGCTACTAGGACCTGCTCTTCTATTAAGTACTATTGCTAAGTGGCTATTCAAATGAATAGAAATATTATCAATATCAAAGGTTCCTACTAATCCCCCCAGGTGTCTAATTGGAGCAAAAAAAAAGGTCTTCTGTCATTAAAGCAAAATGTAATGCAAATAATATTTTTTTTATATTGCCTTTTAGTTATTTCAATTTTACATTGATTTCCAAAGATTAGATGGTACTTGTAGCTCTCTGATGCAACCCGTTGATCCCTATGACCATTGAATGATTGTCAACTGTGGGAATTCTTCACATTGATCCTTCTATGTTATGAGTTCTCTGTTTAGCCTGTTGGTGTTGGAGTATCCCTAGCTTAGAGAACCAAACTCAACCACTGATTGTATTAGTGGTCAATTTATGTCCTGGTGTGGACCATATCAGAAGACTAGCATTAACAAGTCATCGTATCCTCTGTGAGTATGATGACCACTACTCCATGGTACTTGCAGTATACCATAAACGTATGTACATCTTCAACAAGAAAAAGTCATTGTAGACCGTGATTATTCCACTGAATTACTGCCCAACACCACCCCATGGATTGATATCCACCACCTAACAGCAAGTCATCTTAACACCACCAGGAGATTACTTTGTTCCAAAGGAAAGTGTTTTTAGACCATGTGCAACTATATTAAAGTAAAATAAAACAAAAATGATGACCCTGGCCAATAATCACTAATTTGTTCTGTCATGACCACGTTGAATATCTACTGATAGTCTTTGAGCTCTGTCATACAATAGCTCAATTGCTAATTATAAAAGGTAGGTCATAACAAATTTCTCGTATATCATCTCCCTATTAGTGTTCTCATTAAAAAGGACACATTTGTGGCCATTGTTGCAGTTTAGTTACTCAAAGAAAAAAGTCATGGTTCCTCCTATGTTGTGCCTTCCTGATAGCAGTCAATACTTTGTCTTTGTCATGTTAATTAATCTGATATATTAGCTGGTCCAGTACTATGCCAGCTCTGGATGTCCTCATCTTTTGGCAAGCTGAAATTTAGCATGAGCAGATGCATCGTATGATTTAGAAAATGTGGAATTTGAGGAATGGGCACTTACCTGAAGGTTGTAGTAGCCAGCACTATAACTATTATCACAAGAACATTAAGTATAAGCAAGCTATGCTCTACAACTCTCATAATTCAACTCATTATTACATACAATGTTGGAAAAAACACTAAAACTGATGCTTTTCTAGGCAGTTTGAACTTGAAGAGAGAGCTGTAGGAACTCCCAACAGTAAAACTATCCAACATGTTCTCACATTCCAAGGAAATACTCCAACAATCTAACAATAACATTAGTGAGGCTCTATGTGCCACCATTGTTTCAACTTGATCTCAAATGTTCTCATATCCTAGAAAGGTCATTGTGGTATACAGATATGAAGTCACCATAAATGTTATGCTTTGCAGCACTTGTAGCCAAAGCAAAACTCCCACACGCATATTATAAGGGAGATATATGGAGCTTGAAACCAGTTGAAACTCTTGAATGTATACATGCACAAGAATTGTTCTCAAACTTCAGTCAGCTTCTAATGTAAGAAGAAATCTGAAAAAGGGACAGTCTAATTAATTGTATAATATGGAGAATCTAACATGCCAGCAAGGTACACAGATACGTTACATCAGTGTAGCATAATTTGCTGGTTTTGCTAAAGAAGGCGCTCCATGTCAGCCACTGAGGTTTCTCGCGAAGCGAGGGCCTCAGTTGCTGGCGAGGTCACTGGGCAAGGGCCTCAGTTGCTGGCATGGAGCGCCGAAGGCGCTCCATGCCAGCAACTGAGGCCCCTCACGAAGCGAGGGACTCAGTTGCTGGCGAGGTCACTGGGCAAGGGCCTCAAACCCTCGCAAACTTCACGTCGCTACTCAAAAAACACGACACACAAATTACGACACTCGCTAAATTTTACGAGGAACGCAAACAACGTACGAAACACGTTACCACACATTACGACCTCGCAAACATCGGACGCAACACGCCGACATACAAACATTTAAAACACAATACATACACACAGCACATACATAAAAACCTTACCTACACCAAGAGGGAGCACCCAGCACCTCAAAAATGCAACTTACACCTCGATTTTACTCGAAATAAAAGACTTTTGAGACTAAAAAAAAATCTAAGCGACAGAAAAAATGGCTGCCGAACAAAACGAAAACGAGGCTACAGCACTCTAAACTCGCAAAACACCACAACAAACTCGCAAAACACTACAAGAAACTTGCAAAACGCCACAAACCACCTACGGATATTCATACCACACAGTGCACACATTCAGCACGCTTACACAGCAGCTCCACACCACTAATGCTGCAGCAACATCAACACAGATTGCCAGCTCTTCATCACAATGCTTCAAAATAGGTACACTATATTCATTTACTAATTTAGCTACCTTACAATTTCATTGCCGTCATTTTTTGACGGGCAATTCGCTAGTCACATATATAGTTGTGAGCATACGAGCCGTTGCTCACGCTTGCGCCCGCGGCCCTCGCGAAGAGAGGGTTGCGGGCGAGGGCCTCGGTTGCTGGCATGGAGCGCCAAAGGCGCTCCTTGCCATCAACTGCGACCCTCGCAAAAAATGGCCGCCGAACAAAACGAAAACGAGGCTACAACCTCAAACAACATACGAGACACGTTAGCACACATTACGACCTCGCAAACATCGGCCGCAACCCGCGAACATGAAAACATTAAAAACACAATAAATACACACAACACATACATAAAAAGCTTACCTACAGCAAAAGGGAGCATCCAGGACCTCAAAAACAACTAACACCTTCATTTAACTGAAAATAAAAGAGTTTAGACACTAAAAAAGTCGCTAATTGAGAGAAAAAATGTCCGCCAAACAAAACGAAAACGAGGCTACAGCACTCTAAACACGCAAAACACCACAAAAAACTCGCAAAACACCACAAAAGACCTACGGATATTCCGCTAAGACGCATACCACACATTACCCGCCATTTTACGCTAATGCAGAAGTACACGACTATGCTAACGGTTTGGTCTCGCACACACACACTATTACACTGCACACATTCATCACGCTTACACAGCAGCTCCACACCACTAATGCTGCAGCAACATCAAAACACATTGACAGCTCTTCAACACAATGCTTCAAAATAGGTAAAGTATATTCATTTATTAATGTATTACATATTTCATTATTACACACTAAACAGCATTAGCTACCTTACAATTTCCTTGCCGTCATTTTTTGACGGGCAATTTGCTAGTACACTATAGTTTTGTGCTGCAAGCCTCAATAAAAATAACCCCTCCAGAAGACCCCTTCCCAAAACGGCAGACCTTCCCAAGACCCTTATCCATTACTGCATATATACATATATAAACATCACCCCCACAAAGCACCCACCCCTCTTAGAATTCATCCCCACCCAGTCCTTGTCAGCAGCCATCCCTGCACGGCACCCACCCCCTCTCAGCACCCACCGAACATAGCACCCATCCCTATCTCCTTTGCTGCCCCTCACAGAACCTGTTTTTGTTTCTAATAATAAATCAAATGCAGCATAAATCTCCTATAAATGCTATAATTTAATACAGCAGTGGCAGTAAGAAAGTGAGGGTCAAAATCAAATACAAAACATTACTGAAGGATCAGTTCATAACCTAATTGTATTTTAGTGTACATTTATTGCAGTTAACTTCCCACAATATCATACAGAGTTTTGTCAAAAGTTTTACAGTGTAAGCATTTTTAGAAGATAAGGGGTTAACACTGGCTGTATTTATTCTCTTCATTCTGGATTTAGGGCTATATGGCTAGTGGGTTTTCTTCAATAAGTGGAACTTCACCATAACTCATGTTATTCTATAGAATCTCATATTCATGTGAGGTCAGATCTCTCCAATTTCCACAATATTTTATCACATATAATATTGGTCGTAATTGCGAGTTTGTCGGTAGCGCTATGATAAAAGTTACGGGCTTGCGCATGCGCTATGAGCGGCGAAAGCGTTCATCGCGAGGCCCGAAAGTTACGGGTTTGACAGGGCTGCAATTGCGAGGCCTGCAAGACTTTGAAAAAGGATCGACATGAGCGATGCCTGTAATCAGCGGTGAAGGCCATAGGACTTTGGGGCTCATTGCAAGGGACGCAAGACTTTGAAAAAGGCGCGATCAGCCCTCATCGCGAGGCACTCAAGACTTGAAGAGGGAGTGGAAGGAGAAAGACACAGGGAAGGGAGAGGCTGCAAAGAGACACAGGGGTGAGAGAGGGGGTGAATGAGACACAGGGGAGGGAAATAAGGGGAAAAAAACAAAGGGCAGGGACAGGGGGCAAATAGACAGTGGGAGAGAAAGGGGGAAACAGACACAGGTGTCAGAGACCTCGTGATGAGCGCCAAAAGCTGTCGGGTTAGACAACGCCTGCAATTATCGTTCACTGCGGGGAACGCGATGAGCACCAAAGGTGCTCATCGTGAGGCCCATAAAGTAGATGATGGGAGAGGCTTGCAATCAGCCCCCAACGCACTCTTGGCGATGCATGAAAGTGGCGGGTTAGCCGAGGCCCGTAAAGTAGACGGCGGGAGAGGCTCGCAATGAGCCAGCATTCAAATTTTATTGCTGTCATTTTTGACGGGCAAGTCGCTAGTTAGTATATATTATCTATAAGAAAATAAGGAAATTAAATGATTTCAATTAAAGGATACAAGTGTCTCTGTTTCTTGATATACCGTATTTATCTGCGTATAACACGCACTTTTTCTCCCTGAAAATAGGGGCAAATGATGTGTGCGTGTTATACCCCAATATTCCCTCCCCCCTCCTCATCCTCAACCCCCTCCGCATTCTAACCCCCCTCCGCATTCTAAACCCCCCTCCGCATTCTAAACCCCCCTCCGCATTCTAAACCCCCCTCTGCATTCTAAACCCCCCCCCCCCTCAACCAAAACCCCCCTCCTCAACCTAAACCCCCCTAAATACCTCCCCCTCACTTACCTGCTCCGGCCTCCGCTCTGCTCCTTGACCCGGCGAGCATGTGACGTCACATGCGCAGCCAGCGCGCCACGTCATTAGCATATACTGGGCGCCGGCATTTGAATATACTGGGTGGAACAATGAAGGGAACAGGCAATTTTGGGTCTGGCTGCTTATATATTCCTCAGTAAAATGTGAAATTATCTAACATAACAGTCACTGAACTATTTCATCTTTTAGCTTGACCCTACAGTATACATGGGCCCAGATAAAAATAATCATATAAAATAATAGTTTAATAAATCATGATTAACACCCCTCACTGTGTCATGTATTTTCATTTACTCCCCTGGCTTCTGGAATACTACTACCTTAGTTAAAAGTTTAAGGAGTGTTTCATTTTAATATATGGCTAGCCCAGTTGTATAGAAATGTATCCAAACCAAAGGAGCAGTGAGAACACTTATATTTCTAATGCATGTGCTATAAGTACCTTGCAAATGACATTGTTTTGCCCCTTAAGGCTTGGAAAGTGTAGAGGTCTCCTTTTACGATTAAATAGGTGCTTCAAGCATGACAGTGCCAGCCTATGCCACTGAAAGCACCCAGCACCTCCCGAAAAAGTAAATTAGCAAAGGCAAGTAAGGTGATACTTTCGAAATAAAAGTTGTGATGATAACCCTAACTAACCACATACTGATCAATTTCTTGCAGGGTAAAGTAGAACGTCCAATATACAAAGCAGAACCATAATAATGTTCTTTTGAAGAAAAAAAAACACAACAAAATTAGGAACTGTTAACCACTTTCGAAGCTTTGGCCGGTGCATGCAAGGCACGTACTGCCATTTATTTGCTTCAAGAGCCATTCTACCTACTGCAGGAGTGCTATTCAACTGGTACAGCACTTTCAGATTGAAGGAATTGTTATTCCCAAACACTTGATAAATGGGTAATTATCTTAAATTTGGAACTGGCTTAGCCCCAAGGGTGTTTTGTTTTTGTTTTTGTTTTTTTTACATTTTCTTCAATTTTCAACATAAAAAACATCCATACCATACTTTGTTTACAACGTATTATCACATGGTTAATAAGTACATACATTATGTTCAAAGACAAAAAAGTAAATTCAAAATATTTCTCATATATTCTCTGACTTTATGAGACGAAAAATACTAGAGGAGATTACTTAAACATAATCCTTCATATAATCGTCCCATAATGACCAATTAATCTTGGATCTTTTTCCATAGCCACTATAAGGAAACCAATTTTTTCTCATACGCGGTTTCTGGAAGTAATATTAACTACTTCCCGCCAGCAAGGGATATGATCACTTTTCCAAGATTTCACTAGAATCTATTTTATCACCAATAAAATATGACATATCAAGTATCTACACTGTGAGAACAAAACATCCAACTCCAAATAGAGTATAGCAAGCTCCATATTAATCTAAAAGACCTTACCAGATAATTTGGATATCTGGTTCCCACACTGCAACCAGAAAGGCTAGACTCGTTCACACCACCACCACATGTGAGGAAGGGTGCAGGACTTTCTGCATCCCCTCCAACACATACAGTGCCTTGCAAAAGTATTCATCCCCTTGGCATTTTTCATGTTTTGTTGCCTCACGACCTGGAATTAACATGGATTGTTTGTGGATTTTCCTCATTTAATTTACAGAACATGCCCACAACTTTGAAGATGTTTTTTTTATTATTGTGAAGCAAGCAACAAATTCGACAAAATAACAGAAAAAGTAAATATGCATAACTATTCACCCCCCTAAAGTCAATACTTTCTAGAGCCACCGTTTGCGGCAATCATGTTCAAGTCGTTTTGGATAAGTCTCTATGAGCTTGCCACATCTTACCACTGGGATTTTTGCCCATTCCTCCTTGCAAAACTGCTCCAGAAAAACAGCAATCTTTAAGTCTGACCACAGATTTTCTATTGGATTGAGGTCTGGGCTTTGAACAGGCCATTCCAACACATTTACATGTTTTCCCTTAAACCACTCAAGTGTTGCTTTAGCAGTGTGTTTGGGGTCATTGTCCTGCTGGAAGGTGAACCTCCGTCCTAGCCTCAAATCACGCACAGAGTGGTACAGGTTTTGCTCAAGAATATCCCTGTATTTAGCACAATCCATTTTTCCCTCAACTCTGACCAGTTTCCCAGTCCCGGCTGCTGAAAAAGTGTATGGTGTTCTTTGGGTGATGTGATGTGTTGGATTTGCACCAGAAATAGCTTTAATAATTTTCTTTGATGGCCGAAAAGTTCAATTTTAGTCTCATCAAAATAGAGGACCTTCCTCCATACATTTTGGGAGTCTCCCACATGCCTTTTCGCAAACTCAAAATGTGACATTTTGTTTTTGCTGAAAGTAATGGCTTTCTTCTGGCCACTCTGCATAAAGCCCAACTCTATGGAGCATACAGCTTATTGTCATCCTATGTACAGATACTCCAGTCTCTGCTGTGGAACTCTGCAGCTCCTCCAGGGTTACCTTAGGTCTCTGTGCTGCCTCTCTGAATAATGCCCTCCTTGCCCGATCCGTAAGTTTTGGTGGGCGGCCGTCTCTTGGCAGGTTTGCTGTTGTGCCATGTTCTTTCAATTTGTTTATGATAGATTTGATGGTACGGAATATGTTGGCGCGTTATAAATAAACGATAATAATCATCAAAGATTTGGATATTTTTTTATAACCTAACCCTGACTTGTACTTCTTAACAACATTGTCCCTTACTTGTTTGTAGAATTTCTTGGTCTTCATGGCAGTGTTTGATTAGTGGTGCCTCTTGCTTAGGTGTTGCAGCCTCTGGGGCCTTTCTAAAAAGGTGTATATGTAATGACAGATCATGTGACACTTAGATTGCACACAGGTGGACATCATTTCACTAATAATGTGACTTCTGAAGGAAATTGGTTGCACCAGAGCTTTTTATGGGCTTCATAACAAAGGGGGTGAATACATACGCACATGCCAATTTTCTGTTTTCTATTTCTAAAAAATAGTTTTATGTACGGTATATATTTTTCATTTCACTTCACCAACTTAGACTATTGTGTTCTGATCCATCACTTAAAATTCAGATTAACAAAACATTGAACTTAAGGCTGTAATGTAACAAAATAGGTAAAAAGTCAAGGGGGGTGAATACTTTTGCAAGGTACTGTTTAGATGAGTCAAACCTGTCAATGTCTGCTGGGACCAGATACCATCTTTGTATAGTTTTAAAAAACAGTTCATTATAACAAGAATTTGAGGGTGTTTTTTTTTACCAGACAAAAGGCACAATGGTGGTCTTAACCACATTAACTATGAGTTTTCAAAATTCCCTTTACATCCAGTAAATGTCTGAAACTGTTCTGTTATTTGGATTGCCATTTACAATTCCAAATTCAGGCAATTAAAAATAAAATGATGGGTTAGTGGCACATGCCTCACACTCCACCTGAAGGTAAGAGGCATGAACAAGGTAGTTGACCAGGGCAAATCAGGTCCAAATTAGGTTGGCATAGTAAGGTTTTAACTATTTCCTTCTACAAGTAGATCCTTTGATCACAGTCATCCATTAGTGGAGATATAGCTTGATGATAAACCATGTAAAGTTGTCCATAGTTGTCTTTAAATTAGAAATGTATTATTTAATATCTATACATATATGTTTGATAAATTTGACTATAAACATAGTTAGCTAGAAAAGTTGCTTTTTGTAGGTGGTGAAGACCAAGTCATAATAGTTGTTAACTATTTTAAATGGTGATTGTCTCCAATTTTTGTTCCATTGGTTCTTTACACATTTTATACTATGCTGTTGGCACATATTATTTCTAGCAAAATTCTATATATATTAATTTTGAATTTATAATCTTTTATTATAAGGCATACAAGAATGAAACATTTTGCACAACTGTAAAAAAAAAAACAAGATAAAACAAATAATAAGTAAGAGTGAAAAAGAGAGCAAAATAAATATTGAATTAGTTAGCTAAACCATTATACTTCTAACCTAGCATAGAATATAGGCCAAATCTGAAATAGCCTCCCCTAAAAGTGCTCACAACCGACCTCAGTAAGGATACCATAATCCAAATTATATTTACCTTCACAGTACAGCTGAAAGATTTCCACCCCCCCCCCCCCCCACTTCAGACTCCACCACAGGATCGCTTTACCAAAATGTAGATATTATATTATATTAGAGGGATGCTAAATGAAGTTTCTAACCAAGGTTCCCAGAATGCCTGAAATTGGGAAACTCTGTCCAGAATAATATGGGTTAATTTTTCAATGATAAGTAGGTAATTAATTTTTCTAATTACCTCCTGGAAGTTAAGAGACACTGTCTTCCAACTACTGGCTATGTGTGTTTTAGCAGCTAAAGCCATTAATTGGAATAATTTATGCTGAGGTTGAGATAAACCCGTAATATGAACCCCCAGCAGGCAAGATTCCATCGAGGGTGAAACCACCTTTTGAAAAAAGTGTAGAGGCTAATTGGGCTAATTTCCCCCCATAATTTCTGGGTGGATGGACATGACCACCAGGTGTGAATGTGATCCCCTAAGTTTTGGCATCCCCTAAAACATTTATTGCTTTCTAGCAGCTTAAATTTCTGTAGTTTGTCAGGTGTGCAGTAAACTCTGTGTAATACTTTGATGGACGTCTCTAATAGAGCCGAATTGAGAGAGCCTCTGGAAAGATTGGAACAGGATTCCGTCCATTTGTCCCAGTCCCATTCTACCCCAAGGTCTCAATCCCACTGTACTAAGAATTTGGGTTTCTGGTCACTAGTAGAGTTGAGAAGGTCTCGTACAGTGAGCCCAGAACACCTTTGGTAAGAGGTAAATTTTTGCATATAACGGATATCCAGGAGGCCCTGGGAGGCCCAAATTCTCTTGACATCTTACTGACCCAGCTCCTAATTTTCAAGTAATTGTAGAGTTCCGTATCTGGCAAAACATGGGTTGTGCAGAATTGGTCATAAGTCAGCGAGTTATCATTAAAAAAAACAGTTCCCTATCCGGTCCAGATTTATGGAGGTCCACTAGAATTTAGAAATGTCGTTCGAGTTATATATACTAATGTTATGCGATTAAGGATATTCTTCAGACATCTAAATCACAAACAAGAAAAAACTCCCAGAATTTTTGGAAGATGGTACAAGTGTGTCACTCATAGAAAACATGTTACTTAGATAAACAACATATTCTCATCTTCAATCAAGCCTGCATGAATTGGTCCTTGCATATTTTAATTGTACTTAGAATGAATCAGACACAAACACAACTGCTAAGTCTCTGCTTCAACAGAAGTGAAAAGAAACCTCTATGCTGAAAAATGTTCTCCCTCTAAGGATATAAGTGCATGGCGAAGGTTCCCTTACTCTGTTGTAAGAAAATGATCCGTTTATTGCAGGGGTGGGCAAGTTCGGTCCTGGAGGGCCACACACATACCTGGATTGGATGATACCTGGATTGGATGAGTCAGCCACCTCTTAAGTCATCCTGATTGACTCACCTGTGCACAGAAAGGATATCTTCAAATCCAGGCCTGGGTGAGGCCCTCCAGGACCGAACTTGCACACCCATCATCTAGTAGATTATGAGGGAACAGGGTTAACTCTCCATTTGTGCACCTCTCTACACCTCACCAGCTGGAGATGACAGCAGAATTTCAGTAGCAAATAACAGAGCATGAAATCCTAGAACCCAGGAAAAGAACATACTCCTTACTTATAAAGTAATTAAACAGTAGCGCTACTAAACACTATTACTAAACACCTATTACTTGGAGACATATTAAGATCTCTAGGCTAAGTTAAACCATTTACCAAGAGCAGTTGCATAATATGTGATGGTTATTAGCTCGGTGTTTACATCAGTGATAAACTATCCGATTTGAAGTATTGTGTCAACACACCCAACCAGCTGAACTGGCCTCCCTTTGGAATCCCAATGGTTAAGCTTTAATGTCTCCCGGTAAGTTCTGGAAATGGCATCCGTACTGTTTATTGTCCGCCAAATATATCCTACGAAAAATAAAAGTAGAGCAATTTTCCCTTACTTCCAAATAATGAACAACAGTTGTCATGCTTTGTACTTCTACAACAAGCAACAACTTTATTGGTGACTCACAAAAGAAATGGCTTGTTAAATA
The DNA here is from genome assembly GCA_027410445.1 of Discoglossus pictus. NCBI lineage: Eukaryota > Metazoa > Chordata > Amphibia > Anura > Alytidae > Discoglossus > Discoglossus pictus. Next base: position 529,570,898 of record CM050163.1, read on the forward strand.
TTTACAACACATTATCAATGTGTAAAAATAAATTCCCTCCCACTGTGGGGAGCAGGGCCCTTTTGACTCGCTCGAACCTGGACTGGGCTTACACAGTGGAGATTCCTCCTACTGATTTAAGGATTTCAATCTTGCTTGACAGCAAGTGTGTTGGTAGTAAGTAGGCCTGAGGACTCCTTGGCGTACATTCAAATAGTTTATATGTATAGGGGATCTGTCTTTGACTGTAGTCCTTTAGTCAGGATTGAGCAATGATGGAGTTGGATTCACTTTCGCTTCTAAGTTGAGGATTCTACCAGGGGTGCAATGTGTAACCACGTGACTTCATGGGTTGGGCAATAGGAACGGTCTTAACATATTGTGTCAGCTGCACAAAGGGCCTCTTGAGTTTCAGAATTTGTCCAGTGCTAATTATTTTTCCTCTGACTGTAAAGTTCCAGTAGCATGGTTTGGCTCAAGAGCAGTGCATGGACTGTGTTCTGGTTGCTCCTTGCAACAAGATTTCTGCTGCCAAACAGTGCATACTTTTCATCCTGTAGCTTAAATTCCCCTTAGCCCAATGCCATAGAAGGAACTCCAGAAAGAGAGAAGTGTGACAATGCTGTGGAGGAGTCCAGTCCTGACCAATGATCTGATGGAGAATGAACTTGAAGAAAATGCTGGCTATATGCGTAGTATCATATATATAGTTGTCTTAATTGCAAATTTGTCCGCTACGCTCGCAAATGTTCTCAAATTACAGGCTTGCGCATGCACCATGCGTGGCAAAGCACTTGCAGTGTTGCTCGTCGGGCGCAATGCGCATGCACAGCAGGAACGTTACACACTATAAAGACTATTATAGGTGATAGAACCTAAAAATCTATATGTGTCACAAAATGAAAAAAAAAGAAAAAGACTCTCAGTGCTTAATTACCTAACATAAACATTATTTAGTAGCGTAACAATTGTTGAAAGGTACCTCATACATATTTCTTAAAGTGACCTACAGAAAAATATATTGTTATTCCTCATAAAAGGGGCAACATAAATATGTCACCTTCAGATAGTTGATTTATGAAGTATCTATGTGAAGGGGCTTGTGTATCTCAATGAAGCTGTGAGCTATACGATGTAGGGTCACCCAAGATGGGCAGGTCATAGCAGAGCGGTCAGACAAATTGCGGTCCACAGGAGAAGGAGCCTAGGCCCAGGTGCGTTAACCTGTGTCTCGGTGAGCCTGTACAATCAGCCTTTTTCCCAGATAAACTGTTCCTTCTCTAACCCCCCCTTTCCCCGCCTGGCCTTCTCTCGATACTTTCTGAGGGAAGGGTCTCCGGTCACCTCCCGCCCAAAGTCTTCTGGGGTGTCCCAGGGAAGGGGTTCTATAGTCAGGGGTAGGTCAGGTTGGCTTACCTGGGTCTCAGTAGGAAGCGGATGGCTCTCGGCAGCGCGACTTTGTGCTCTGGTGGTTACTGTGTGGGCCTACTGAGCGGTGGTTAAGGCGAACGCCGAAGTCAGGGGCCCAATGTCATTGCCCAACACGACTTCAGAGGGTAAGTCTTTCATTACGCCCACTTGAACATTGCCAGCTCCCGCACCCCAGTCCAGTTGTACTTGTGCGGTAGGAATGCGATATACTGCCCCCCCTGCCACTCTCACAGCAATTGATTTCCCCGGCTTCTCCGATGCGTTAATGAGATGTCGTTGTACTAGCATGATGGTCGCACCACTGTCTCTTAATCCCTGTGCTGTCTTGCCGTTAACCATGACCAGTTGGCAATGGTGTTTCCGATTGTCTGTGACGGTGGATTGCACCATGAGTGCTTCGTAAAGGGTGCCCAATGGTTCTTCCTGACCCAGCTCCTTGGGATCCCAAGTCGAATCTACACAATGGGCTGCTGCTGATGGTTGCTGGTACCCAGGTCGAGACCAATTTGACCTGGTGTGGTTGTTCATGGGGCAATTCTGTCGGATGTGACCCAGCTGTCGGCACCGGAAGCAACATAGCTCGCTGACATCCTTTCATGGGTAGCGAGAGTTAGAAGTCACCGGTCGGTTATTTTTGCGAGTATCCGCATACTCATCCGCCAACTTGGCGGCCTCTGGTAGAGACAGGGGCCTGCGGTCTGTCACCCAGTCTTTGACATCCGCCTGGATATAGTTGTAAAACTGTTCCAGGAGTATCAGTTGCAAAATCCCCTCCGTGGTGGCGGCCTGGCTACTGTTAACCCAGTTCGCGGCCGACAGGGATAACTGGCATGCCTATTCCATGTAGGAATCTTTAGCGGTTTTGCGTGAGTCCCTGAACTTCTGTCGGTAGGACTCTGGTGTTACCGCATAACGGGCCAGGAGTGCTTCTTTAACCCTGGCGTAGCTATGGATCTCCTGTTCTGGTACAGCCCAGAAAGCATCAGAGGCTTTGCCTGACAGCTTTCCTGACAATATTAAAACCCATTCTTCCTTAGCTATCCGGTGCAGGTTACATTGTCGCTCAAAATCTGCTAAATAGTTATCAATCTCACAGTCTTTTTCGTCAAAAGCTTTAAAAGCGCTGAACGGAATTTTCTTTGTATCCGCTGTGTTGTACTCACTGTTTGGGGAGTGTGCTGCTGCCTGCTGGACCGCTGCCAGTTTTAATTGTAGCTCTGCGTCTCTTTTTTGTTTAGCCTCCTCCGCTAAAAGGCTCATTACTTTCAGAATAATGTCAGCCGTTGGGTTCGGAACGAACCATGCTAGTTTCTCCCTCATTTCTTTGTTGGCTGGTGAATCCTCCTCCTGAATCACTGGTGTCTCCGTCTCTTGTACAGCTGGCATTGCTGCAACCAAGTTCTCTCGGTCTAGCTCCATTAACTCTGCTATAATGACCTGCTTGGTTTTGTTGCTAGCAATCCTTCCACGAGCTTCCAGTAGCTCTTTCAGTGTATTTCTTTTAAGCAGGGTGTACCAGCCTTCCATTCACTGTTCCCAGTGTCTGCTTGGCATCCTGGTATAACAAAAGTAGAAGGGAAAATCCCGCCACTGCCAACCAGTTGTAACGGGACTTGAATATTAAATCCCCAGATTTCCGCTGGTATAGAAGGTAATATCCCACATCCCACAGTAACCAGACGAAACACCGTTTAGGGAGTCAACTGAACTTTTTGAATCCCTGCTCCAGCAGTAAACTGCCAACTGTCAACTTTTTTTAAAAATGTTCTGCAATGCATTACACACACATACCCTTGTTTCTTAAAGTGGTACATACATATTGAACCGAACAGATATAGGCATTTAAACAGCAGGGAGAAGGTTTAACTGAGGGCCCACAGGCAAATATATGAAAAATCCTTCACAGTCACGCACTTGCTGGCATGTAAAATAAAGAATTAAGAAAATGAATGTCAATACTGTTCTAGTCCATATGGGTGGCCTGATATGTATTGACTCATTGATACAAGAGATCAATTTAACCCCGAAAGGAACATAAAAATAAATATTATATACTGCCCATTTGTGGGCTTGAGGCTGTTGTGCAATTAATTATAATGTCTTTCATCTCTTTCCCTGTTATTTACAGTACAGAATAGATTTTTTATTTGCATTTACAGTACAAATAGGTGTTTAACCACTAGCATTTGTAGGATTTTCTCCTTCATTTGCCGTTAACGGATGTGAAAATATTTGCGGGCTTGGGTAAATTGAGCAATTGAATAGCGATTTGCGATTTTAGTCTTCCGAAAGTGACAGATCAAAGGCTTCTGGAGGCTGTACGTTACGAGTTTGATCAGGCCCATTTTTTCAAGGCCGTAACTCGGAAGCCACTCTGAACCCGCAAAAAAAGTCAATTGAATAGCAAATTAGCTTGCGACCTCACTTACGGGCTCTCGGATCTCAAATTCGCTCAATTGAATGGAGCTCCTAGTCATAAAAAAGGAGCATTACAATGAGTAACACATGTTTATAAAACTTATGATAAAACTCCTTATTGGTTAAATGATTGATTTTCTGTTAAACTTAAAAAAAATGAAAAACTGAAGGATAATTAGAATATATAGTTCCCCTTGTTAATATTTAGTTATTACTGACATTTCTATTAGCAATTGTAAAAATGGTATTGTTATTTTGTCGAGATTGTTTCACTTTTTTCTGTAATATTGAAATTATTGTTTGAAATTACTTATTGTGATCTGATTTGTGGTTATTCTGAATAATACAAAGTATTGAATAAAAAAACACTTATAATAAAACAACTAATGATTTAAAATACATCAAATAACTACAAGTCATCCAATCCTTCAAAAAGTGAAATGCCTCTTAAAGTCCAGTTTTCATATTTACTTGACTTTATATTGCTTAATAATCTCAACAAATAGTGTATTTATATCTGCCAATATGGTTGAAAATTTACAATTAAGTTTGCAAATTATGATGTACATTTTATTGTGAATTCAGAAATTAGTTTTGTTATTTGAGCTACCATGTTAACCCGTTGTTAGTTAGGGGTGCCTGTGTGTTTCAGGAGAAGATTTATTGTAAAATGTAAAGTATATACATCATTCATATTTAGAGATAAAATATATCTAATCATACTTGATGATCTTCATATCACAGATTTAAAATGACTACAAATGGTCATAAGTAAAGGACATTTTAAGTAGTAATGATGTTTAAACTTGAAAGAAAAATCCATAGCAGTTTTATTAGTTTTAAATTTAAATTATATATTCTTTTAGTTCTCTTAATAGATCAAAATCATTCAGAAATTAACTTCAGTTAATATATATAAGATTAATTAGGAGACATCTGATAATTAAAAGTATCAAAATCATATGTGTGTATTAAATCCTCCAATTAACTAAAGACTACTCAATCAAAAAACTCTGAGTTTACCATAAATAACCACATAATACCTATAGCCCCTTCTGGAACGCTACCTTGTTGTGGTGAAGGGGCTTGTATATCTCAATGAAGTTGTGAGCTATACCATGTATGGTCACCCAAGATGGGCAGGTCATAGCAGAGAGGTCAGACTAATTGCGATCCACTGGAGAAGGAACTTGCAACCTACTCTAGTATCTTTGTCAAGAAAACCATATGGATAAGAACAACCAGATGTGCCTGGCATGTTGTGCCCATTTGGTCACCGAGAGTCCGACACAACTGAAGGACTGGACAACAATACCTATATATATATATATACTAGCGAATTGCCCATCAAAAAATGACGGCAATGAAATTGTAAGGTAGCTAATGCTGTTTGTGTATAAAAATGAAAGATGTAATACATTAATAAATGAATATGTAATGCTGTTTGGTGTGTAATAATGAAATATATAATACATTAATAAATGAATATACTTTACCTATTTTGAAGAATTGTGTTGAAGAGCTGTGAATGTATTTTGAGGTTGCTGCAGCATTAGTGGTGTGGAGCTGCTGTGTAAGCGTGCTGAATGTGTGCAGTGTAATACTGTGCGTGCACGAGACGAAACCGTCAGCGTAGTGGTGTACTTCCGCATTGGCGTAAAATGGCGAGTTATCTGTGGTATGTGTCTTTGCAGATTATCCGTCGGTGCTTCGTGGTGTTTTTCGAGTTTCGTGTGGTGTTTTGCGAGTGTGTTGTGGTGTTTTACGTGTTGAGAGAGCTGTAGCCTCGTTTTCATTTTATTCGTCGGCCATTTTTTCTATCGCTTAGCGATTTTTTTAGTGTCTAAAGTGTTTTATTTTTATTTAAATGAAGGTGTAACTTGTTTTTTTGAGGTGCTGGATGGTTCCTCTTGCTGTAGGTAAACTTTTTATGTGTGTGTTGTGTGTATTTATTGTGTTTTAAATGTTTGTATGTCGGCGTGTTGCGTCCGATGTTTGCGAGGTCGTAATGTCTGGTAACGTGTCTCGTATGGTGTTTGTGTGTGTAGCCTCGTTTTCATTTTGTTTGGCGGCCATTTTTTCTCTTGCTTAGCAAATTTTTTAGTGTCTAAACTCTTTTATTTTGAGTGAAATGAAGGTGTAAGTTGCATTTTTGAGGTCCTGGATGCTACCTCTTGCTGTAGGCAAGCTTTTTATGTATGTGCTGTTTATATATATTGTGTTTTGAATTTTGTAATGTTCGCGAGTTGCGTCCAAGTGTTGCGAGGACGTAATGTGTGTTAACGTGTGTTGTATGTTGTTTGCGTTGGTCATAAAATTTAGCGAGTGTCGTAATTGGTGTGTCGTGTTGTTTGCGTTGCGACGTGAAGTTTGCGAGAGTCGCAGTTGCTGGCATGGAGCGCCTTCGCTTGCTGCGTGAGCAAAGGCCCTCGCTACGCGAGCCCACAAGCGTTAGCAACAACTCGCATGCTCACAACTATATATGTGATATACAGTGTAGTTGCATTCCTTTCAAGTATATTGCATCAAGTAGAGAAATCCTCTTTATTTATTTTTGTAGAAACATTTGATTGTCACCATCTCCAATATCTGATTTGACTAGTTCCATTCCCCAACATATAAAGTGTTTTGCATTACAGTTGTGGTATTATTTAACATGACTTACAGCTGTTTTTATTTGCTTATTCTGTGAACTCTCTCTTTTTGGTAGTCCAATATTGATTTCATGTTCTCTAGTGGTCATCCCCACATATAGAAATTTGCACATACAAAAAATACAATATACAGGTACAACACTGATTATCCGGCAACCCTTGTTCCAACACCTTGCTGGATTAACTGCTTTGTTGAACCAACGGTGGTCAGAATTACACTATGCACAACTATACACTGTACAAGAAATACTTAAAGGTAAATATAAGTCTCCTGGGTTTCAAATGTTTGGTAAGAAACAGGCAGTGATTATCAGTAAAAGATGTGTTATATAGATAAGTTCGGTGTACTTACAAAGTTATAGACAGGAGAGTAAATTCCAGCTTTGTACACCCAGGTTACATAACTAAGTACACTGAGGAAATTCAGCTAGGTATGAAGTTTCACTTTTCAAAGGAAGTAACTGATGCAGGATGAGCTTACAACTGGATCTGTGCACAATGATATAGCGAGAAATAGACTACATATCCCAGGCTGCTTTGCAACACAGGAACCCCAGAGTATGATATAAATGTACCTGCTTTCTCCTGATTGGCTAAAACAAATTATGCATTTTATGCTAATCTTAGCAGGGATTTTTAGGGGTGTCAACTCACAAAAGCCTCAGCTTGCAAACTTAAAATATTTAGCAAACATCAGTGTGAGTTGGTAAATGCTTATTTTGGTATTTTTTCATGTAAAAATGTGTTTGCATACACTACTGATTCTCCTCTCTCAGATGCACTCATAATCCAGGAAATCTTAGATATGCCTTTAAGAAGGAATGCAATCAAGTACCCATTTTGTTGTAATAAACAAATTTACTGAATAAAAGGAGCAGTGGAGCTTAACAATCTACAAGTTTTTTAAGAACATAAAGTACTACGTATATAAATAATGTACAGGATTTAACAAGATGACTGGGTTACTCAAAGAGTAGAAATATATTAATCACTTAATTGCAAGTAATTTGTTTTATAGCAGCACTACTGGTCCCAAACTGGCAAATGTTACAATTGTACTAGAACTGTAAAGCTAATCACTAAGATCTGGAAGTTAACAGCTGTCATTATTACTGTCTGTTTCTTAGTTACTCAGTTCATAATGGATTTCTGATGCTGCATGAGTGAAATCCAGGTTACTTGAAGTTGAAACCACAGAACACACATTCTTCTTGGCAATCTTTTTCAACATTTTGTCCAAGCGAAGTTGCTTCATTTGTTTTGATCTTTCCCTGTGTAATTTTTCATGCAATAAATGTAAATGCATTAGTTCTTGTTCCGTAAAAGCGGCACGTTGCTCTAGCCCTTTGATTAATTCACTCACCAACTCAATTAACTTGTCATAGGAAAGTCTTTCAGCTACATCTATTTCACTTTCATCACTGTCATCTTCATCACTCCCTATGTTTTTATCATCATCCAAAACAGTGTCTATAGTGTCCAAGTCTGTAAGGTGATGCACTACAGGTGTTTCTTCATCGGCATTCATCCACTCTGCCAGGTTTTTTTCATTAAGATTACTTGCTATATCCATGGCAGCAGCTCCTGTGACATTGTTTGCATATTCAAGCAACTCATGAGCAACTTCCTTTTCCTTTGATAAATGAAAGTGTCTTAAATTGATGTCAACATTTTCACCAGGTGCTTTATCCAACATCAAGGCAGGCCACAAATTATGCCAGGCTTTCTTTAGTGTAGATGCTTCCACCTTCTCCCATCCTCTAGCAATGAACCAGAGAGCATCCTTCATGTTAAATTCTTTAATAAATGTCAGGACAGACTTGCCAGCATTCACTGTATCTAACAAACGTTTCATGAAAAGCGAGCGATAGTTAGCCTTTAGAGAGCGAAGTATTCCTTGTTGTAGTGGTTGTATAAGTGACGTACAGTTGGGTGGTAAATACACAGTGTAAACATTATTCTTACACAAGAGTTCAGCTTTGGGGTGGGCTAAACAGTTATCCAGAATAAGAAGGATTTTGCAGTCTTCTGGTAGTCCTACAGATTTGCAGTGTGCTCTGGCTTCTGGCACAAAAAACTTTTCAAACCATTCTATGGTAATCTCGGTTGTAATCCAACCATTTCTATTTGCACGGTATGTTACTGGGTAAATTTTAATACCTTTCAAGGCCCTGGGGCATTTACTTTTTCCAATCACTAGTGGTTTACACCTGTGTGTACCTGCTGCATTTGAACACCCTAAGATGGTAAGCCTGTCCTTAGATTGTTTGAATCCTGTGGGTGCTTCTTGGTCTTCCATTGCTAATGTTTTCCTAGGTGTGCATCGCCAATATAATGCAGTTTCATCTGCATTATACACCTGCTCAGGACTTAGTTCCTCATCATTAATAATCTTGGCAAATTCATCTATATACTCAGCAGCTCCTTCTTGGTTTTCAGACTGCTTTTCTCCACACACTTTATGGAGGGAAATTCCATGACGCTTTTTGAATCTTTGAAGCCATCCTTCACTATAATCACAATGATGTTCTAATTTAAGTTTTTTATGGAACAACTGAGCCTGCTCCATTATTAAGCTACCTGACAATTGCACTCCATCACTCCGACGCTGTCGTACCCATTCCATCATCATTCGATCGTGCTCAGTACTCTTACCATCTTTCATTGTTTTTCTAACGCTCATTTGCTTCTTGGATTCACTATCTATATAGAATTTCAATAGTTTCTCCCTTTGCTTCTTTATATCATAAACAGTGGAAGAACCAATATCATAGATTTCACACACCTTACGCACTGAAACACCACAGTCCAGTTTTTTCAACAGTTCAACTTTCTCTTGAATTGATATGGACTGGTGTTTGCGTTTGACACCACCACTGACACTTGCATTTCTCTTAGAAGCCATAGATAGGGTTAAATGTAAGCAAAATAAGCTAAGACTCTCAAAATCAAGGTACCGAATCACCAGTAGCAAGTGCAGTGTAAGCAATCCACGTGGGTGAGGCTACACTTAACGGAAGTTCCCACTCGTAAATTTGTCTAGATTAAAGGAGGTGTCGGACCATCCGTTGCCAGAGAATCCTTATTGTACCTGTAAATATAAAAACACATATAAACAATGTGGCATAGACTGTAAAATGAATGTTTATTATTTATTTTTTATATACATTTTATGATATGGTTTCCAGACTTACATTATGAATAAAACTTGAATAATATATGGGGCTGGTGAATATGTACAGATATGTATAGCAAAGTGACTCTCAACCTTTATGATCTGAAGTCCAGCCTTTAGTTGCAGTGCTCATGGTCTGAGATCAAGAACATTTTACCAGAGTGAAACTACTCATGTGTTGAACTAAATTTTCATCTAAAAATGCACGGATTTGAGTAAATTTTAACATCATATAAATATAATTATTAATCTAGAACTATGACAAATTGTAGTTCTTTGTCAGTAAAAAAAAAATTGTCTATTGTACATTGCATATATAATACACAGGTGGTCCCCGTGTTACAGAAAACCCGACTTACAGCGTTCCATACTTAAGAAAGCGCACCCAAGGCTTTTTGTATGCAGTTGTCTTTATGTTCTGTTTGAATTAAAAGAAAGAGCACATTAGTTTCTGCAATTTATTATTACAGTATAGGGGTATTATTATTATTACAGTATAACACTGTATTATTAGTACCACATATGAGCCATTATAGTATTGTTATTATTATTCATCTTCATCAGGGATCCGAGTTACATACAAATTCAACCTAAAGTTTGTGATGACCAAGGGGTGAGGGGACCATGTGCGCCCCAAACCCTTCTGCTTTCAGCCACAGTTTGTCTACCCCTAGCTTGTCAAGGATTTATTAATCTCAGAGCCCAGCTGCCTTTTGCAGGTATCACGATAGGATGCCAGGAACACAGGAAGCACTTTGAGCAATACTACCCCCAGTGGTTAGGAGCAGATTTCCAGGCAGAGTCGGAATAATTCCATTGGTTAGAATTAATATATTCCCTCAGCATAAACCAAACACCTTGTTTATGTATGTTTAAATTAACAACTCCTTTATTGATGAACACAGAACATATTTAAAGAGAACAGAACATAATTACAATAAGTTACAACCCTAGACAAACATAGAATTAGCCAACTCTCCTCGCCCATGTCCTTGGCCACCAGGGGGTGGGAAGGGGGGAGAAAGCTATCCACTCCCCTGATTCCCCCATGCTGGCTATGGGTCTTGCTGACTGCTAGTCCCAATCTTTCCTTGGTAAATTTGTGGGTCCTTTCCCTGTGAGTTCCCATTGTTAGAAGTTTTATACGAATAAAATTCAATCTTATTGTGTTATTATAATATAATATGATATTCCTAATATATCTGCCCTTTTATATCCAATGTATTGATATTTAATATATATATATATATATATATATATATATATATATATATATATACAATTCTTAATGCTTCTTTGTTCTGTAATAGACACTACATAAGCAAATTCCACAGCTAATTGATAAGGTTAACCCAAAAGTTTATGTTTTTTAAAGATAAGAATATATTCCTCTCTGAATATATAGACTTCATGTCTATTTCTCCCAGAACATAAATTATTTCTTGGTATATATAACTGACACCCTTAATCACTGACCCTATCTTGTTAATAGTTTGTAGGTCATGGGTCAATATTTAATTTTAATTATTTGATGGTAATGCAAAGGTTCAAGAGCACCCTCTGGTGTTCCAAAAAATTAATTGACACTTAATAAGTCTCTAGAAAAGAATATATCCTATTAAGAGTTAAATATTTGGTGACATCATTAGGATTTCTGATTGGTTGCCAAATACATAGCCTGATAGGAATTTCTGATAAGCAAATTAAGTTGTGGGTATAATTGAGAGGAGAAAAATAGAAAAAGGAGACAAAAGGGAAACAATTGGAAGGACAAGGAGACACATACACACACCCACACACCTCTCAACAAAAACAGACTCCTGGACTGACACACTCCAGGGAGAAACGTCCTATGTACTATTTGGGACATTCCAAAACACATAGAAAATTCTAAATGCATTCTACAAAGATACTTCCACAGCTCAATAACAAAAGAATGTATACACTTACATACCAAGAAATTCTTCTGAAATATAAGAAAAGATCCAGACGTCCATTGGGTCATTTGATGAAATCAAGTACAAGGACTAGGTATGTTATAAGGCTAATATTTCTCTAAATTTTATTTCTTCCTTTTCATTACAATCATGGAAATATTTTGTTAATTTACTGTAAACTAGATTGCTATATCAATATTTATCTGATAAATACAATATACCACTATAATTTGTGAATTATAAGTCGACGTATAATTTGCTAATTCATTTTAGAAATAGCACAAATATCAGCTGTTATAGCAATCTAATATATCCGATAATTAATTGTAATGAAAAACATTTTCTCTTTTGAACTAGAGATGACACTATAATTTGACTATAAAATCATATGATATTAAAATGGTATGAGATTTTAATAAATAGGTATTTGTAAACATGCCAACATAATCAAAACTATCTCTAATATAATAAGATATTAATCATATCAAGCATATTATACATGTCATATATAATTATATGCACTATGGAATAATAACTTTATAATTGATGTACCTTGATATATATATCTGCTACAATTGTTTATACCATCTTGTTATATTAAAATATACTAAATGATTATCTATATTCATTTATAATAAATATATTCTCACATAATACAGTTCTGTTTATTTCATGAGGCCAATGATCTTAATATATTGTGTAGTAAAAATTCAGAATTAGTCGAAATTGGCAAATATATAAAATATGTAATTTTTAATTAATAAAGGTTATTGATATTAATATCACCATATTAATTGCCAAAACCTACAACACCATATAACAAAATGTAGAAGAACCCCCATAGGAAATCCAGCATTTCAAGCCTAATCATGACCATATCTCATCCTATGGAAACACCACTCGGCAGTATGAGCACATTAAACTATATTTACGGCTATGGAAATATTAGGTAGTAGGTAATAGCATTGCACCCATGCTTATCCTGGTATAGAGATTTGAGGGGGAGTTATACATTATCTCCAGCTTTATTAAAATATGTTTAATAAGATTGAACTAACCCCTCCCCCCATTGCTTTGAGTCTTTTGATCCCGGTTTGCCCAGGAAGAAGGAAATTCACATGCTAATGTCATAAGCTAGTGTTCATCTGTGAGGAAGCCCTTGCCACAAGGAGGTGATATTGTAAACCTTTTTCTCAGACAAAGTGTCTGATTAGCCCCCTTCTCGTAGCAGGCTAGACCTCCCTCCTTTACTCTGCTGGAATCATTCTCACCCCACAAACAGTTGACCCCATAACTGTAGCCCCTTCACCCGAGGGACCCCGGTAATACACTTTATTAAACTTGACTGGTTGCCACCATTACGTCAATAAATTCACACAACCATACAATAATTCTAATTAATCCCATATTGTGGCCCCCTCCATGAACGACATGGTGTACCCACAACATGGCACACAATAATAATGTAGCTGTCAAAGTTCAATTGTCCAGGCTGTTAGGACAGTGTAAGCGTAGAGAAGGAAGAAAAGGTTCATGATCCATGTAATCCCAGGGCCCCCAACAGTCCCACAAAGTCTTGGGGCCTCCCTGAACGTCACACAGACATTCTCAGGAATATATCTCGACTGTAACTTGTGGACTACCTGTACCAGTTTCTGTCAATATAAGTAAGCTGTTTATTGCAGTTATCTCATAATAAAGAATCTGACTATTGCACATGTACAGTGGATATAAAAAGTCTACACACCCCTGTTAAAATGTCAGGTTTCTGCGCTGTAAAAAAATGAGACAAAGATAAATCATTTCAGAACTTTTTCCACCTTTAATGTGACCTATAAACTGTACAACTCAATTGAAAAACAAACTGAAATCTTTTAGGTGGAGGGAAGAAAAAAAAAAGAAAAATAATGTGGTTGCATAAGTCTGCACACTCTCTTCTAACTTGGGATGTAGCTGTGTTCAGAATTAAGCAATCACATTCCTAATCGTGTCAGCATACACCTGCCATCATTTAAAGTGCCTTTGATTAACCCCAAATAAAGTTCAGCTGCTCTAGTTGGTCTTTCCTGAAATTTTATTAGTCGCATCCCACAGCAAAAGCCATGGTACACAGAGAGCTTCCAAAGCATCAAAGGGATATCATTGTTAAAAGGTATCAGTCAGGAGAAGGGTACAAAAGAATTTCCAAGGCATTAGATATACCATGGAACACAGTGAAGACAGTCATCATCAAGTGGAGAAAATATGGCACAACAGTGACATTACCAAGAACTGGAGCTTCCTCCAAAATTGATGGAAAGACGAGAAGAAAACTAGTCTGGAAGGCTACCAAGAGGCCTACAGCAACATTAAAGGAGCTGCAGGAATATCTGGCAAGTACTGGCTGTGTGGTACATGTGACAACAATCTCCCGTATTCTTCATGTCCTGGCTATGGGGTAGAGTGGCAAGACGAAAGCCTTTTCTAACGAAGAAAAACATCCAAGCCAGGCTACATTTTGAAAAAAAAACATCTGAAGTCTCCCGAAAGCATGTAGGAAAAGGTGTTATGGTCAGATAAAACCAAGGTTGAACTTTTTGGCCAGAATTCCAAAAGATATGTTTGGCGCAAAAACAACACTGCACATCACCAAAGAACACCATACCCACAGTGAAGCATGGTGGTGGCAGCATCATGCTTTGGGGCTGTTTTTCTTCAGCTGGAACCGGGGTGTTAGTTAAGATAGAGGGAATTATGAACAGTTCCAAATACCAGTCAATATTGGCACAAACCCTTCAGGCTTCTGCTAGAAAGCTAAACATGAAGAGGAACTTCATCTTTCAGCATGACAGCGACCCAAAGCATACATCCAAATCAACAAAGGAATGGCTTCACCAGAAGAAGATTAAAGTTTTGGAATGGCCCAGCCAGAGCCCAGACCTGAATCCGATTGAAAATCTGTCAGGTGATCTGAAGAGGGCTGTGCACAGGAGATGCCCTCGCAATCTGACAGATTTGAAGTGTTTTTGCAAAGAAGAGTGGGCAAATCTTGCCAAGTCAAAATGTGCCATGCTGATAGACCCAAAAAGACGGAGTGCTGTAATAAAATCAAAAGGTGCTTCAACAAAGTATTAGTTTAAGGGTGTGCAGACTTATGCAACCATATTATTTTATTTTTATATTTTTTCTTCCCTCTACCTAAAAGATTTCAGTTTGTTTTTCAAGTGAGTTGTACAGTTTATAGGTCACATTAAAGGTGGAAAAAGTTCTGAAACAGTATCTGTCTCATTTTTTTACAGCACAGAAACCTGACATTTTAACAGGGGTGTACAGACGTTTTATATCCACTGTATATCATATATAGGTGATCCCCAGGTAACACGCAAGATAAGTTCCTGAGTATGTTACTCAGATCCCTGATGAATAATACTTATAACAATACTATAATGTGCATATGGGGCAATAAGTGTAATATTTTAGTAATAATAATAATACCCGATAAGTTAGAGAAACTATTGTGCCATTTCTTTTAATTCAAAAGTACAGAACATAAAAACAAATTCATACAAAAAGCTTTGGGAGCCCATTCTTAAGTACGGGTCATCTGTGTGGTCAGGGACCACCTGTACCAGTTTCTGTCAGTATAAAGAAGTTGTCTTTTGCACATTTATAGCACATACTAGTTCCTATCAATAGATATAAGCTCTCTATAGCACATTTATATCACACTAGCGACTTGCCTGTCAAAAATGAAGGCATGATATAGTGTTATACATTGTGTTTTCTGTCTGTTTATGTACTATATTTTGTTTGTCTCTTTCCCCTTCTCCCATGTCTTTTTTCCCTCCCTCCCCGTATCTCTTTTCCCCTCTCCTTCCCGTGACTCTTCCCCCCCCTCCCTCCCCTGTGTCTTTTCCCTCCCATGTCTCTTACCCCCTACCGAGTCTCTTTCCCTCCCTCTCGTGTCTCTTCCCCCTCCCCTGTGTCTCTTTGCCCCGCTCTCCCTGCAGTGACTCTTTCCTCCCTCTCACCCGTGTCTTTCCCCCCACTCCCTCCTGTGTCGCTTCCCCCACTCCCTCCTGTGTCGCTTCCCCCCCACTCCCTCCTGTGTCGCTTCCCCCCCACTCCCTCCTGTGTCGTTTTCTCCCCACTCCCTCCTGTGTCGCTTTCCCCCCACTCCCTCCTGTGTCGCTTTCCCCCCACTCCCTCCTGTGTCGCTTTCCCCCCACTCCCTCCTGTGTCGCTTCCCCCCCCCACTCCCTCCTGTGTCGCTTTTCGCCCCCCCATCTCCCTCCCCTGTGTCTCTCCCCCACCTTCCGGTCCTCGCGATGCCCCGAAATGAGGGCTTTGCTGCGGCATTCGCAAGCCTGTAACTTGCACATTTATATCACATACTAAGTTCTATCATATAAATAAACTGTCTATTGCAGTTATCTCACATATTTACTCTATCAGTATATATAAGCTGTCTATTGCAGTTACCTCATATTTTTAGTCATATTAGTATATAGGAGCTGGACCCTGAGGCACAGTAACACCTTCCATTTGTGCAGCATTAGCTAGGCCTATGCAATAAGAATACTGTTGCACACCCATCTCTATCAATACTATGAGCCGTCTGTAACCGTCTACAGGCCGCAGTTGGGCCTCCTGGGCCCGGTTCTCTCTCCCAGAACCTATCACAGGGAATTAGACTCTGAGCTTCCACACCAAGCTCAGAGTCTCTGTGCGCTCCCTCTCCAATACACCCAGACTAGAGGCCTGCTATACCAACCTGTGTACATACATGGTCCTTATCTGTCCTATGCCGCTACTGTATAATCCCTGTCACTGCCTCCCAACCCCACTCCCAGGGCTACCTCTCTCTCTTAGCCTTATCCTAGGCCGTGTGTCTATCATAGGACGGCCTCCATCCTCGTCCTACCACCTGACTGGCTCTCCTGCTCCCTGGGCCGGTCTATCTCCTGTAGCCCCGCTCCCTGCACTCTGACTGGCTCTCCTCGGCCCTGGGCCGGGCTGTCTCCTTGTGTATCCCCGGTTGCTGCCGCCCTAGTTCCCGGGCTTCAGGAGAAGGATCCTGGGAAGCAGACAAACTGTCAACAGAGAGGTGAGGACGTATAGTTTAGAAAGAAATATAATCTTTAATACAGAGCTGGGAATGTGTAATTACGTGTTATATAGAAATGACAACCCGTAAGAGATGGCTAAGAATGTATATTAATGTAAAATCTATTAATATGGCAAATAATAGAGGGATAAGAGTGTATATTAATGCATAATCTACTAATATAGCAAATAATAGAGGGATAAGAGTGTATATTAATGCATAATCTACTAATATAGCAAATAATAGAGGGATAAGAGTGTATATTAATGTATAATCTACTAATATAGCAAATAATAGAGGGATAAGAGTGTATATTAATGTATAATCTACTAATATAGCAAATAATAGAGGGATAAGAGTGTATATTAATGCATAATCTACTAATATAGCAAATAATAGAGGGATAAGAGTGTATATTAATGCATAATCTACTAATATAGCAAATAATAGAGGGATAAGAGTGTATATTAATGCATAATCTACTAATATAGCAAATAATAGAGGGATAAGAGTGTATATTAATGCATAATCTACTAATATAGCAAATAATAGAGGGATAAGAGTGTATATTAATGTATTATCTAGCAAAATAACAATTAATAGAGGGCTAATAGTGTATATTATTTGTATTCTATAGTAATATAGCAAATAATAGAGGGATAAGAGTGTATAATAATGCATAATCTACTAATATAGCAAATAAGAGAGGGATAAGAGTGTATATTAATGTATTATCTAGCAAAAAAACAATTAATAGAGGGCTAATAGTGTATAATAATGCAATAGCCAGCAATATAACCAGTAATAGAGGTATACAAATGTATATGAATGTATTCTCTAGTAATATAGCAAATAATAGAGGTAGAGTGTATTAATGTAATATCGAGAAATATAACACTTAATAGAGGGCTAAAATGTATACATGTAATATTCAGCAATATAGCCATTTAATAGATTGCTAGGAATGTACAGTATAATAATGCAATATAACCAGTAATAGAGGGCTAGGGATGTATAATAATGTAATATATCACCAGTAATAGAAGTCCAGGGTTGTATAATAATGTCATAACAAGTAATAGAGTCCTAAGGATGTATAATAATTTAATATAAATCCCTATAATCAGTAGGAAGAATGTATATCACATATAATAGTTGTCAAACTGCGAGACGTCGTCGCGCTTTGCGAGGTGCTTAGGACTTAGCTGATGAGCGCCGGAAAGCGAGGCGAGCCGTTAAACCGTAGCACTTAGCTGATGAGCGCCAAAGGTGCTCATCGCGGCAAATCTTGCGAGGCGAGCAGTTAAAATACGCGGGACTTATAAAAAAAAAATACGAAACACGGGACTTTTTCAAAAACATCACAGACAGCATGGGGCAACAGCCAGGACGTCTGTGAGTGAGGTGGAATGCAAATTTAACTCAAATTAGTCTATTTTCGCCACTCGAAAATCGCCTAAGTGAGGAAAAAAATGGGTGCCCAAAAAAAAAAAAACGAGGCTACATGACCCCAGACCACGCAAAACACTGCAAAGTACTTTACACATCACACTACGACCTACAAGATACGGAGTAAGCCGGAATATGCTCACGAGACTCGTACCACATTAATAACATTTAGACTATACAATGCCACGTTACACAATAGACCAACGGCTTTACCTCGCGCACGCAGCCTATTAAGAATGCACACTTCAAACATTCATTACACTTTATAAGCAGGGCACTAACACTCAAAATGTATATTCTATGCAGTGGCAAAATACAAACTGATTGTTAGCTCTTCAGCCTATTGCTCGCTGAATATATCAATTATAAATAATTAAAGTATATTCATTTATTTAAGAAATCATTCATTATTACTTAACTACATATACATAGAAATATATATCTCTCTCAGAGGACCAAAAGTACACGACAGGAGAGCCTCGCTATGAGCGCCAAAGGTCCTCACAGTACAAAACGGTTTCAATTATGTCACAAACCGCATTCCCATGGCTTCAAATGTTATTGCCTCGTCACTTTTGACGGGCAAGTGGCTAGTAATGATATATTATCAACCAATATAACCATTAATAGAATGATAGACTATGTTATAATGTAATATCCAGAAAAGCAGCACTAATATGGAACTACATTATATTGTGATATCCAATATAAAAAATATTTTTCTGATAATTGTCATATTTCTTCATTTCCTAATATTATTCATTTTCACTCTTCCATTAATGACACTAAATAATATAATATCCAGAAATGTCATTTAATAGGGCTGAGAATGTATACAAATACAACTATTAATAATAATGTATTATGCAGCCTAGATACTTGAGACAGTATTATATTAAAGTATCAAGAAATATAATCATTAATAGAGGGCTGATAATGTAATACTATAATATCTATGGTTATAGGAGGCTCCAGACCTGGACTCCTTGCTCACTATGCAGTAGGGTGTGCAACTAAATCTCACGACTACCAAGGTTAGACTTGCCTGGCATTTCAGGGCTGGATCACTTTTGAGTGAGACCAGACTGATATTTTTCCCTGCGAAGGGCACAAGCGAGCTAAAAAGAGTGCTGCTCGATTAGTCGGTTATCGTGCCTATAGAATAAACCTATTAAAGTTTGTTTGTTCTCAGATTGAGTGCCTCTGACTTTGTTTCTGAATATCTAGAAATATAACCATGGATGGAGGACTGGAAATGTTTACTTATTTAATATTCCCAATTTTAAGTTTTAAATAAATGGGTGAGATTATATGATAATGTAATATCCCAAAATAACTCAACAGAGATGTTAGACTGCATATCGTAATATTCAGAAATATAATCATTTTCATAGACTGTATTATAATGTAATATTCCAGAATATAAGCATTTATAATAATAATTAATATTAGAAGAGACACTGCATAAATATATTATTATGCAGTATCTCCTCTGATAGATATAATGCAAATCCTGGGAGTCAGGGAGCCGCTGCTCTTAAAATTCTGCTGCTGGTTCCTAACCTTTTAGGCATTTTCATATATTTATAATCCATAACTTGGCTCCTAAAAAATGTTTGGCTAGCTCCTAACCTGACTGGCTTCTAAATTTCAGATACATTAGTCAAGTGCAGTTATAATATGCCAAAATATATTATTATGCAGTCTGTTTTGTATGCTGATGTATATATTATTAAGGAATGGATGGGTTAGCATAGAGTAGAGACTGTATGATACGGTAATATCCATAAATATATCCATCAGCGTAGAGCAGATACTGCATAATATTACCCCAAATTGTATCCATCAACATAGAGGAGAGAGACAGAGTAATATTATTTTTCTCAGAAATATATCCATCAGTATAGAGGAAAATCTGCATAACATTGTATCCAGAAATATATCCATCAGACATCATAATATCCTATTATCCTAATATATTCTATATTTTGATGATGATGATTGTAAAATGGCGGCGATTGTGTATGTGTTACGCGGGTCTCAAGCATTTTGCGTCCTTCCTAATAGTGTATTTTGTACCTCGTAGTTCCTGTGTGAAAGTCGTATGTGCTTGGCGGTGTTTTGTGTGCTTAGGGGTCGTGTAGCCTTGTTTTTTTTTTTAAGGCGGCCATTTTTTCTCTTGTTTAGGCGATTTTTGAGTGGCGAAACTCTGCAAATTCGACTTAAATTTGTGTGCAAGCTCAATCTCAGACGTTCTGGCTGTACCCCTTGTGTAATTTTTTACAGGCGATTTTTTTCAAAGTGCTACGGGTCTCGCACTGGGAATTGTGTATTTGAGTTTTCTGTTGATGTGTAGTCCTGCGGGTCGTAGGTATGATGCGTTAGTCATGCGGGGTCGTTAGGATGAGCTCCTATGGCGCTCATCTCCACCAGCGAAAGGAGCGCCTTTGGCACTCCTTGCCTGGCCGCAACCGGGGACCTCGCTTTGCTAGCCCACAGTTTTAACATTCCATTACCAACGTGATGACTGCAGATATATATATATATATATATATATATATATATATATATATATATAATCTCAGTAAGCAGAAAGTTTTATAGGCAGTATATCAAGAGATGACAACATCATCATTATTGATTGCAAAGAGATATAATGTCTAGAAATGTAATTATTATCATTGCCTGATTTATACATAGTTTACGTGGTTAGAATATTCTAATATCCAGTGATAAAATGACTGATGTGCTGCAAGGCATTTCCTTTTTTTAAAGGGCCATAGGAGCATGCAACTCAGTGTTGCCTGTTGTTTTTTTTTTTTTTTTTTTTTACAAATGCAAATAAGGTTTATTATCCATAAGAGTAAGAGTGGGTAATTCAAAGCAAACCCTTTGCTCACTTTGCCTAAGTAGATTAACAGCTCCTCACTTATGGGGTTTTGCTGTTTCTCTTCTGCAAAGGGGTTTAGCTTGGTAATTCAACACTGGTATGTCATTGCACACAAAATCAAACAGGAGATTTCCTCTCTGTAACAGCACAAGTGAGCTAAGACGCAAGACTGTGTACACCTATAGGGCACTCTACTTCGTGTTACCTGTTGTTTCAAACTGAGTTAGATTTAGTTGCTACATATTCAAAAAAATTAATGATGACTATCCACAGCAATATGATCTAGCAACTTTTTGGGAAACATTGATTTGTTGTGTGTGTGTATATATATATATATATATATATATATATGTATTTCTTCACATGTATGGTTATGCTGTGTTTCTTATCATGATGGCAGGCTATCTGGCAGGTGACCCAAAGATAAGTGAAATGTTTAAATAACCATGGAAGTGTCACTTGAAGTTCTTGTGTCTACAAACATCAAGAGGAAAAAACCTTGTCCAAGGATCTCATGGTTGGGACACGTAAGTTTAAAGGGCAACTGTAATTTGGAGGAAAGAAAAATGCATTTTTGTAAAATAAGTACCAAATTTACTAAATCAGCAGCAATGTAAACCGTGAGCATAAAGCCATCTTAACTTTAGCAGACACTGGATGGAGGATTTTGTCGTTTTGCTAAATTTTTAACATTTGACTCTTCTCTCCTAGCATACACATGCTAAGAAGCAGACAGTTGCACTGCTTGTCCTGCTTTGTATCTGTCCCCTATACCTTACGAAAAGAGGAGTACTGTCATGTCAGCTTCTATGTACTACGAGCGTATGATAAAATTAGGATTCTTCTTTTAGAGAAATAGGTTTATGATCTTGGCTTACACACCTGTTAATGGGGTTTGTTTGTTACATACTTCACAAATGTGAATTTTTTTTCCTACATTACGCTGATTTCAATATTTATTTGAACAGTAAAAATGCAAGCATATCTTCAGCTTCTGTCCTGGTCTCTCTTTCACTTTTCTGTCTTCCTTTCCCCATTGGTCGCTTTCATTTTCACAATTTGGTCTCTCTTACTTTTTCAATCCCACCCTTTGGTCGCTATAATTTTCCCACTCTGCATATTTAGATTTTTTTTTCAATTTAATCTCTATTCTATGTCTCTTTAAATGCTATATTTCTGTTTCTCTTTTTCTTTCCCTCTCCATTGATATGTTTGTGTGTTCTTATTCTGTCGGTCACCATCTTCATTTCTTCCTCTAAATTTTAAGTAAACGAACATTGGAATTTTTTAAAGCATATCTTCTTTCTACCTTTAGGAAAAAGAGTCAGTCTTTCTTGTGGATGAAAAGCATATAAGTGAAATTAATCTACGCTCGGGCAATGTGAAGAAGACGACTCCTCAACTGCAGGCACTTCTGAAGAAGAAAAATATTGCTGTCCTTGCCACATCTTTAAATGGTTGAGTAGTTAAACCTGTTTGTGCTGAGAAAACTCTTAGTTGGGGCTCCTCTGTAGAAGAATATGTTAAAAAAATAGGATATGTTTGTCCGAAAGTCCTTTGATTTACCTTGTAAAGATCTGCTACGTAGAAAAAATGAAACTTTCTCATTGACTAAAGATAGTCATATCTGATAGCCAGGTCTGTGTTTTTTAATATAGAAAATGAGAAAGATTATAATAAACCAGTGTCTAGACAGACTTTTCTTTGCTTTAGTATTTGTTGATTATAGACTACTAGAAGGGGTCCTTGTATCATATTGCAGCACACAAAGCAGACAAGTATGACATCAAAGTGGTATTTATTGTTTACTAATAGGTGATTTCATTTTCCATGTGGTTATTATATTATTTTGTGTAATGCATATCATTATTTTATCACTGTACCAGGCCAACTGTAGTGTGCTTGCTTATTTCTGTTGGACAAAAATAGTAATTAATTTCTGTGGAAATCACTATCTGTCATTTGCTTGTAAATTGAAATTCCACCCAAAGAACAAAAACACAGAAACTGACAATGCGTAATAAACCATAGGAAGTCCTAAGCTTCATATATTTTAAAGGGTAAATTATTTGCTTTAAAAAAATAAAAATACAGTATACCTTCTACCTATCAGTACTTCAGATGACAAAATATAACATATCAGTGATCCATTATGGTCAAAAAGTATTTCCTTATACATTTTTGTTTTTTAAACTATGAAAACATGTAAAATGTTTTATTTGCATTGTTTTGGAAATTTGGACTCCAAATCAACATAGCAAGTTCCTTTTCCACTTCCTTGCGATAAAAAAGAATGAAGGAACAATGTATGGAGTTTTTTTTTTTAACTTAAGACATTCTACCCATGTATGCTAAATAATTAGAATTGAGCATATTATGAAAAACAACTTCTATTCTATCTATTCCCTTTGCAGCATTTCTCAAGCAATACCTGTCTTCCTTTGCTGCTTAGTTACTCTAGGAGGCTTCTATATATAATATGGAGCTGCTACTGGGCTCACTTACAGTGTCTGGAGGAACAGTGTGCACTAACACCCCTCCCCCATAATTAACATACAAGAATGACATGTAGTGCCTGATCAGAGCTGCAAATGGCATCTCATAGAATAAAAAAAAAAAAAAAGAAGCAAGTTGTAGTTTATTTTTTTTATTCTTTTTATAATATGCTCATTCTGATGCTTACTACCGACTTGGGCAGTATGCCTTTGAATTTTTTTTTAATTCAATGGTCCTTTAAATATATAGCATGTAAAAGGGCATTGGAAATAGTATATATACTAATAATAATAATCCAAAGCTCATAGGCTTTATTTATTTCTGATGTGTATTTGTTTTTTAAACATCCATTTTTGCTTACAGGAGCCTGGTTGGCAGGTTTGCTTTTATCTGGAGAGTTATTTATCTGGAATAAAGATTTGGACACTTTGCAAACTGTACCTGCCAATGAAGAGATTTCACAACTTGTCACTGCAGCTCAAGGTAGAAATGTTATTTAGTAAATATGTCCAAACACATTTTTAATTTCAAGTATTATATATTTATTTTTAAAGTCAACATTTTCTACTAGTTACTAGTGAATTAATTGTAATCTTTCATGCTGTAATATAAAAATACATAAGTTTAGTTACTTCTTGTATTAAGTAAAGACACCTTACAACTACTTTTATAGTTGATTTGGCCCTGAATTTGAAGAAAAAGTATTTTTTTCCCGTTTTGGAGCATTCCAGTATGACATAGTTTATGTTGAACTTGTCCATACTCTCTACAGAGAAATATTAATATACGATTTACACTGCAAATGTTTTGGGTTTAAGCATGGAAAATGTTTGCTCTGATTCTACTCATACATTAGTTCTTTTAAGAAAAGGTCTCCGTTATTGTTGAAATTAATATATATATATATATATATATATATATATATATATATATATATATATATATATATATATATATATATATATATATAAATGCAAATAATTACAATTGGTGACTTTATCTAAAATAACTTTATCAGAAGTGATTCATTATCGATCACGGTGAGGAGTGATAAGCTGCAAGAGCATATTGATTTAGTATAGATTAGATTAATGAGAAGACTTGAACATGTAAACGTTTCTATCTATCTATCCATCTATCTATCCCATAGTACAATGTTTTGCTATGATTTGAGCAGAAATTGTATTAATCCACCTTACGTTAACAGAACAGGCAGAAAAAGACATCTCCATTCTGATTAGCAGTGAAGAAGCAAGAGGGAGGACTGGAAGCAATGTAAACATGACATTTTCAAAATAAAAAACCTTAAAATTAAAACAATCCAAAAACTATTTCTAAATATTTTAATGAGATCTAAATGATGTATCCTGCATGTTCTATTAGTTGTGTAACTGCTATTTTTTTTTCTTCCAGATAATGTGTTGAAAGTCTTCCTGTGTGTGTCAGGAGATGGCAAGAGGGTGTTATTGGCTTCTCATATAGGTTCTGTGTTCCTGTGGGAAAGAACAGAGAACAAGAATTTGCCAATGTCACCCAAAAGCCCATGCCTGCCTGGTAGCTGGACACAAATTCAGAGTCAGAGCACAATCTTGTTTCCCAGCCTTGAGGACAAAGAAGCTACAGTTCATGCAATCTTTGTACAGAATGAGGTAGTGTGCATTTTAGTGACCGCATACTTGTAACTTGTCATAACCTGGTGAGCCTGAACAGTGAAAAAGAAAAAGGGTCATTATGTTGCTCTATTTTATTTTTGTAGAATTCAAGCTGGTAATGTGCATCTTTTCAGATGCTAAAAAAATGTATATAATCATATACAGTGGAACCTTTAAATCCGTCATTAATCTGTTCCCGAGGGAAGGACGGATACTGAATTGGATGAATATAGAATCATTTTTTCCATAGTAATTAACTAAAACTTGAATTATCAGTTCCCATCCCCTAATCTGGTACATACATAAATAAAAATGTAACCAGAACTTTACCTTTACTGAGAAACAAAGTTGAAGAGGAGAAAGTGAATTAGTGTTTAAATTGGGAGTCACCTCCCGTTAAAACATCAGGTAACTCCAATTCTGGTGATTGATGTCTATTTTGTCCCTTTCCCTACTATTCATTAGCACTCAATTTAGCAAAGAAAGTGTCCAATAATGTCTGTTTCTGTCTGTTTTTTATTTTTTTTTTATTTTGTGACTAACATTGGATTTTTGTAGGAATATAAGAGCGTGTATTTGTCTAAAAAAATCATTGGATTTAGTGTATTGTTCAAAAGTACAGCGGAACCTCTTTATTCATCAGCTCGTTTGAGACCCCTCTCTTCGTTAGTCGGTTTCCAAGGTTTGATTCCACTTGCCATAAAATATATGACCTAAATAATCCATTGTGAACAATTAAAACTGTTCCTTATTTGATCATTCAGATAAACAAACATATAGATAAGGTCCTAATAGACAATGATCAAGTAACCAAGGACTGCAAATAACCATTAAATAAATGTCTATTTTTTTTTTATATTCTTAAAGTATATTACTTATTAGCAATTATAATTCTTCAGTGCAGCATACTGTAAATATTCTTTCTGCTACACTACGCCATTGTGCTAGTATTGCTATTATCTACAACTCCTCTTTTGGTGCTTTTCCATATTGACATTATTGCCACATTCCAGTTTCCCACTTAAACACATACTATGATATAATAGTGTGGATAAATTGGGATTCTCAGTATGAGAACTTAATAAATTGTTTATGGCGTGTTTTTCATGATAATGCATGATATACTTTTTATTGAAGGATTGGGAAAGACTGAGAAAAACATCATGTGTTTTATAACAAACTAAAAGAATTAGCAGCTGTGTAAACTATTGACATAAAAGTATGTTTAAGTAAAACCTATTTTTTTTTTGTTTCAATAAGATTCTTTGACAGATTCCGGCAGAACATTTTTAAAGAAGAAAGAAAAAAGACATCTTTTTGTAGCTTTGAGCCTTTATGAAATCTATCTCCGATAAAAACTTGACAGAAATTGAATAATATTTATCAGTTTATTTAAGCATTTAAAATAAAAATAAACACATTGACCACTTCTAATTAACAAAGTATACACTTAATTTTCTAATATTCTCGCTTAGTGTGCTTGCTGAGGCTTTGGCAATATTTGTCTATTTTCATCTTAATATTTATAATTTTTTGGCTGGACTTTTTATGTATTATAGATTTTGTTCTCTTTCTTTTTAGTTCTAGATGTTACTTTTTTTTGTAATTAATAAAGTGCCTGCTGTTAGTAATTTTAATCTAGTGAATAAAGTGCAAAATTTAGTGTAAACAGTTGTAGGTGTCTTATATTGTGAGCTATATTTATTTTTATTATTTATATTAGGGTCATTCCCTATTTTAACTTAATGCAACAGAGCTAGGGATCCCCAACGTATCCCTTGTCTTTCAGTGCTTCTGCTGCTCTATACTAGTGATTGATCTATAGCTATGTTGGAGTTCTGGGGCCTGTCACTTACCTAAAACTGCTTGGTGTTGATATCTCTTTTACTAGCAGCTTGCCCGTCAAAAAATGACGGCAATAAGATTGTAATGGTGTTTGTTTGCGACATTAATTTTGTTGGTGTTCCGAGATCCTTCAGCGCTCATTGCGAGGCTGTTGGTTGTTTGTGTGCTATGAGCAGAGTTGGCGGTCTTTTTTTGGATGCTAATTAAATAATTAATACAATAATAAATGAATATACTTTACCTATTTTGAAGGAATATATGCAGGTTGCATTGTGCTGAAGAGCTGGCAATCTGTTTTCATGTTGCTGCAGCATACAATGTTGGTTTTCACTTCTGTGGAGCTGATGTGTAAGTGTCTGCAATGTGTGCAGTGTGTAGTATAATAGTGTGCGTGCGCGAGGAAAATCCGTTAGGGTAGCTATGTACTTCCGCATTGTGTAAGTTAGTGTTGTAAAATGGCGCCTAATGTGTGTGGTACGCGGCTGTGGCTGATTTTGCGTCCTTGTTCTTGGACCTTGTACGGCTTTTTCGGAAAATCCGTATGTGTTTTGCGTGTTTAGGGTCCTGTAGCCTAGTTTTCGTATTTTTCGGCGGCCATTTTTGTCTGTCGCTTAGGGGAGTTTAGGGTGTCTAAACTCTTGTATTTCGACTTGGGTAAGCTGTGGGTAAGCTTTTTATGTGTTTGTTGTGTGTCTTTATTGTGTTTTTAATGTTTTCATGTGCGCGTGTTTCGGGCAGTAAGGTCGTATTTTGGCGAGCTCGTAATGTTTATTTTTCTAAGTCCCGCGGCTCGTATTTATGGATGCTAAGTCCGTAAATTTTGCGGTCAACGTGGGAGCCTCCACCTCCGCAAATGCGGCCCCTCGCTTTGCAAGGGTCCGCATTTGCGGGCTTAAAGTCTGCAGTTGCTGGCAAGGAGCGCCTTTGGCGCTCCTTGCCAGCAACTGCGGCCCTCGCTTCGCAAGCCCGCAGCGTTAGCAACAACCCGCTTGCTCACAACTATATGTGTGATACTACTCTTACTATGTAAATATCTGACCCCAAATTGCTGGATGACGTCATCAGAAGTGGACGGGACCGTGGTCGATGCCGGATACAGCATATAATATCAATGAAATAACATATATACATGATATTTTTACACACCAATGACTTGTTAACATTTATATTAAAGTTTGGTTTGAGGTAGCTAGTCACACATAGTAGGTAATCTACAAATGTAAGCATTTCCTGGGGGTGTTAATAACTTTACTGAATCTGCCAAAAACAAACATTTTTTTTTCCTGTCTTAGTATGCGTTAATAGTATCGGTCTGTGAAGTGGTGAACTCGTCTCCATCCGTCCTCCCTGGGCTGTCTCCTTATACTCTGTCTAGGGATCTTCATGAATGTTAACTTAAAAGTTGTGGGGGATTTGAGATTACGTTAAGGAGATGCCGTGGGTAGAATCTAGCCATGGGCTCCATATTTACACAAATAAGGGAATAGAATCTTCTATAAGGTGGGAGAGCCTTTCATTCATCAGTATATCATTTAATTTGTTGATAATAATTTGTAAACTAAGGGTGCAAGTTTGTAAAACCTATTTTTTAATACTCATGTCTTGTGCCTTAAATTGAGTGGGTGTGTTTGTGCCGTTTTAATTATCTATTTAAAAATAAGAGGAGGAGGGAGGAAGGAAGGAGTTGGTGTTTGTTGACTGATTGGATTCAGGTATGATTTGAGCTCTCTTGGACTCAGTAGAAGAAGCTAGTTCTAGGCCTAGTTCCTTGAATAGGACATAATGACTATTGTGGGAAATTCCATGCACATCATCTGCTAAAATGAAGATTTTCTCTGAAATTGCTGTTATGCCGATGACTTACATAGCTGCTAAGGTTATTAGTTGGTTGATTACTTTATGTAAAGTTTTTGCTAATCTACACTTATCCTTTAATTAACTCAATACTATGTTAATGATATATATTACATTGCATTTATTTCTCCCTGGTGCAGGTACTTGGGGATTGCTGTTTATGTACATTTGCTTTCTATTCTGGGGATCGGCTGAGGATGACATTTCTGAATTTACGCTGGTATGAGAATCATGAAATTTACAACTGGTAAGGGCTATAAGAAAATTATTGTTTAGTAATTCATAAGACATTACATGATACTTATAGCAATTCAGAAAAGGTCCCACATTTGGCATAACTGAATACTACATTTAAATACTGTATAATGTACTTTTGTATTTTTGTTGTTGAGTGGTTAGCCTATTAGCACTACAGGAATATGTGCATTGTATGACACAAACAGGAATAACATTGTATTTTCTATGCCTACCATGTCAATACTGATCTACAATATTAAATACTACAAGGCACAAGATATGATCATATATTAGAAACAAGCGCATAACATAATTACAAACCCTTTTATTTCTTTAAATAACCACTGCGATCAAATGTTTAAAATGTACTGTTTTAAAGACTATCACTTGCAAAATGTTTTTATTACATTTTGTATGCAATTATGCTGCTGTGGAATCAACCATTTGGGTTCCTGGTAATTGGCTTCCTTAGTTAGAAGGAAATATTGACTAAACATGAAATCTCTATCTGCCAGAGCTTTCAGTAGCAATAACAGAAAGCCTATTAATATATAAGAACGTAACATCCTGAGAGAATAACAGACATAGCTAGTTGATAAAAGAAAATAGACGCCTGCAGTAAAGAATAATTGGGTATAAAAGATATAAAGGCAGAGGCTGTTTTTTTTTACTTTTTTTACTTTCCATAAACATTTTGCCTATTTTCAAGTTTATTTGTTCAAAAGACATATAGAAAGAAAATACCACAGTGGTCTAAAATGAATTCATGAGTAATCAATGATGGTGATCAACTGACAGGGACACTAGTGTGTTCATTTGGATATTTTACTTTTTTTAATTAATTTGATAACGTTTAATAATATCTATCCAATCATCATGTAATTTCTCAATTTCATGTGCATTTGATTTTAAGCTCAAAGTCAGGGCCCTCCATTCTTTTAATATTTTTTATTTTGTTTTTGCCTTATACTTAATGCCTATATAGCTCTACAGAATATGTTGGTGCATTATAAATAAAGGATAATAATCATGCATGTATATATTTATATTGTATCTTTTTTCATCTCTTGCAGTTCATCACCATATCACATCCACTGGACACAGCAGGACTGCTCTCTCCATACACTTTCTCCATCATGTGAAGTAGTGAAGTCAAAAGGTGCTTTACTTGCTTCATTCTGCAGGGATGGTTTACTTCTAGCCATAGCTGTAAATCAGAGGGACCCAAAGGTATAACCAACACAGTGATTTGCAGAACACAAAATATTGACGCTGTGTAAATATGTTTCTGGAGCACTAAAAATAAATGATGGATAATGTTTGTTCATTCTCTGTTGCAGGCCACGCATATCCTGTTTATTAACCCAATGAACTTTGTTACCATCTCTGGACATCTAAAAGGTTGTAGCAGCAAAGATCAATCCATTCCATCCAGATTAAAAAGGTAAATTATATCTGCGTATATATCTCTTTGATTTCATTTACTGTAATAAACTTTATCTTCATATTCAGATATGCATACATATTGTATCTCCTCTGTGTACTACCAGGATTCTACATAGATTGATGTCACCCGATCAGGTGTGTGTTTCTATCTAGGCTCAGGGCAGCACAGAAATGTCTGTATGCAGTGATATTTCTTTCTGTAAGCTTACTCAACACTTTTCGTTGTGTCTGACTCTATGTGATCGTATGAATCGCAGCATGCCAGGCACATCTGTAAGCCACTGCCCCTCTGATCATCCCCAAGCTCATGGCTTCAAAGACATCTATCTATTTTCACCTCTGCTATCCCCTTCTTCATGTGCCTTCAAACGTTCCAAGCATCAGAACCTTCTCTAGGGAATCCTCTCATGAGGAGCAAAGTATTTGAGGTTTAGCCTCATGATCAAACCTTCTAGAGAACAGTTTGTCTTTATTTAATGTAGTATTGCAGTCCAAGGGACTCTAAGCAGTTTTCTTCAGCAACACAATTTAAAGACTTCAATTCTATGGCACTCAGCTTTCTTTTATTGTCCAACTCTCACATCCGTATGTTACTACTGGGAATACCCTTTTTTTATGCATGCATATATATTTATTAACACATAAAATTATGATTTGAGATCTAGAAAGGGAAAAGGAGGAACTACAAGTGGGGTGTGGGGGTGCACAAATCTGAATGGTTATGGGCAGCATAAAAATAAACCCATACACCCACTACCCTTGCACCTTGCTACCAGTGAAGTCACTCCTTGATTTTGTATCTTGGCCTGATGTGACCACAACCATCTCATTGTGTGTTCTGTCGTCTGTTTTGCAGATCTACAGCATTTTTTTACTTTGTAAAACTCCTTGTTTTAATGTTCTATTTCGGCAAATCTAAACAATGCCGCCTCATTACTTAAAACTATATTGAAATGTAATTATATTAAAAATGTGATAATACAAGTTACAGTGTTGTAATATTTGCAGGTCGTATTGGGTAGGAGATATGGCCTGGACTGCAGATAGTCTTTTCCTGGCTTGCGTTTTAAAACGAGGGGCACTTGTTTTATTGACTCATTTGGGAGAGCTTCTGACGATTACCACCTTTGGTTGTTCGGTTGAGTTTGGACCTGCTGAATTCATTCCACTTCATCCTTTAATAACATACAGGTAAATCTTCATGTAAAAACTGAGTGATCTTACTATTTTGTCTTGGGCAGCTGCTTACATACAAGAATGCATCATACCAGTAATAAAAACTAAACTGTTGTGCCGTATTTACTGTATGTTCTTTTAAATAGCTACACTTTATAATATGGAAAATATTTTCAGACAGTAACAAAACTAAATACAGCCTTTAAATATGTTTTATTTATATGCACTGGTGTTCATATTCTTCTCACTCGGGTGAGTACTTGCAAACTAATGTGATTTTCATTGGCCCTGTTAATGCCATTGGTATTTTTAGTTGCGGTGTATCATTTGTTGCAGATTGGAGCTCTCTCTGCTTCCACCACAGAAAGCCAATCAGCAGAAACCAATATTGTATATTCCACTTCAGTTTAATTTTATATATTAGATTAAATGGCTGTATTTTTTTTTTTTTACTTTCAAAACTGTTTTGTACATTATCTAGTGTTTTAAAAAAGTGTATTTTAATTATATGATGGGCGTGGTCTGGGAATATGATATCTCTATCGTTTACCTTTTGTCCTTGTTGTTTTGTGTAGTCTCTGTGCACCACAATGGCATTATAAACTTGTTCTATCCACTGAGTTAAATATTAGTATACAAACACAAATTAGCTGAAAAATGCTTGTGCCAACCCTTTCCATTGGTTGGTCATCTGATCTTAAATTGGAAGTTGTTATTGACAGAAACATTAAAAAGTCTCAAGCGTTATTATTTTATTTGTGTGTTTATACAGACATAGCAGCAAAATATGACAACTTTTCTTCCTATTGCTTCTAGAGCTAGTTAATTCACTTTCTGTAACATACTTTATCTTGATGCTTGCTTTCTGCTTTCTTACTATTTCTATGTTCCAAATATTGTTCCTTCTCATTTGTAGAAAACATTGCCACCTCATATATCTTAGAATAGTATAGCATTCCTCATTCTTGTGTGTATCATCCATTGACTGAGCTGTATATATATATTCTCTGCAGTTCTAATGAAGAGGTAGCACAAGTTCTCTCCTTACCTATATTTAGCCCCAGTCACTTAAAAAAAATATATTTAATCTGCCAGAAAAATTGAAGCCTTTGATCTTTCACGTCCGCAAGAGTTACGATGGCTAAAATCGCAAATCGCTATTCAATTGCTACAATTCCCCAAGCCTGCAAATGGTTTCACACCCGTAAAGGGCAAATGTAAGAGAAAATCCTATGAATGCTAGACAGGACACGCAAGGGGTTTTAACCCCTGTCCGCGGCACTATAAATGCAAATAAAAAAATCAATACTGCTTTGTAAATAACTGGCAAAGCGATGAAAGACAATAGAATTATTTGCACAACAGTCTCAAGCTCGCAAAGCGGCAATAAAAAAATCATATTTTATTATGTGTCATATCGACCTTGGGAATCAATGAGTTAATACATATCAGGCCACTCATATGGTCTAGAACAGTATTGGCATTCATTTTTATTATTTTGTATTTTGAGGCTTTGAGTGCCATCGCATATCAGACCCCCGAACCTAATTGACATGTAACCTCAATGTTTTACTGCCGTAATGATGGCGGTCTCATTTTCTATTGGTTGTTTTGAAATGGGTAGTTACGACCTTGCCTAATTGATCATGTTCCCAACATAAACTACTATGGACGAGTGCATTACGTTCGGCCCGTAACTTGCATGTTTCCTCAATAACGGTAGCCCACAGCACGCCCGCAGACATACGGCTAGAAGCGGGCTTGCAATTGAATCAGGCTCGTTAAATCCTTTTTGACCGAAGAAACTAGGAATTCAATGCATTATTTGACTAGTTATACTGAAAACATCACTGTTCATAGATTTGAATCCTCTGGAAACATTTCTTCCATGTCCAACAGTATGTCTGTTTTCACATCATTACGTCTTGTTGGACACCTTCTTATTGAATGTCCTTTATTCTGTTATTTAAGATTCTTTGCATCTGTCTTTCCATTCTGTTGTTCATTCATCCTTTTCTCTTTCTAGCTTTCTTCTTTTATTTCTTTTATCCTGCTGATATGTCTCATTGTGAACATGTAAGTACAAATCATTTGTATGACCTGTTCATTAGCTTCTGCATCTATTTTTATTCTAACTGTAACTTAAC
The DNA here is from genome assembly GCA_027410445.1 of Discoglossus pictus. NCBI lineage: Eukaryota > Metazoa > Chordata > Amphibia > Anura > Alytidae > Discoglossus > Discoglossus pictus. The sequence continues at coordinate 529,604,770 of CM050163.1, forward strand.
ATAACTTAGTATGTGCTAATATATACTAGAGAAGAAAAACTAACACATTAAAGAGCTATTGTGACTAATTTTGTCTGTCGTATTTTGCATAGTTAAACTTGATAATGGGTGAAAAATAAATAAAAAATAAGATGGTGTTTAGATTTTAAACATTTACATGCAATCATTTTTTTTCTACAGGTATTTCTCACAACTGATTATGTTGCTAGTTTCTCACATTGCCATTGTACAGATAGAATCATGTGCATTCAAAGTCTCCTTCTACCTCAGGAAGTAGATAAACAGAAATTAAAATGACAAAATGATTCCAGACCAGCATAATTCCATTTAAAATGGAATAATTTATAGGCCATATTTATTATTTTTTTATATTCTCAAAGCATATTTCGTATTTTCAAGTGTACTTCTTTAAATCAATGCATTTTAAGTATGACTACAGTGGTTCTTTAAGTGAATTTGTATGCCCTTTTATGACTGTATATGTCACACATCAAGTGTAAAACACTGAGAATACTCCTTCGTACCCAGGTGAATGATTAAGAACCAGTGGCCCCTCAAATATTTTTATATGCCACCGTGAAAAAGATTTGCGCTACTAAAATATATCAATGAACATTTTAACAGCTTGCAAGTTCTTTTACTGTACTAGTATAGCTCTATATATCAGTTGATGAGACTGTCCGCACCAATGAGGATTGAGCTACTGCGTGGTAATCCAAGAACTATGAGGTCTCATTTGCATGTCCCGCTCAGTTTCCCAGAGTGCAGTGTATCAACAATGAGCTGGAAATAAGTTTATTAAATTATTACTTACACATTCACATGGAATCACAAATGTATTATTCATTGTTTGTACTACTGTATGTTTGTGTGTGTGTATATGTATGTGTGTATATATATATATATATATATATATATATATATATATATATATCTGTGTGTTTGTGTGTGTGTGTGTGTGTATATATATATATATATATATATATATATATATAATTTCTAGTGTTGTTTTTGTATCCATAATCCCAATCACTGATGACATTTTAATGTATCTTTCCAAACTACTTATATTTTTTCCTTTAGGCCACCACTATCCATCCTGGATTGCCAAGATGCCAATAACTCATTTGGCTCAGCAGTATCTGATGCTGACATATTGAGGCAGAGATATTCTGTTGCCTGTCATCCAAGATTACCTTACCTGATTGTGTCTGATGGTTACATGGTGACTGCACTACGGTTTGCAAAAAACTTCTCATCTTGTGGTTTTATGAAGTCACTGCTACTTGATTCAGCTCAAAGACTTGAAAATGTGCGACAAAGACTACAGCTAGTAAAGGTATAAATACATGTGGAAAATGGTGAACAAATTGGTAGAATAATAGTTGGCAGAGTTGGTCAACCTAGACGTCTTTAAACTGAAGATCAGTGGTGGCTGTCTTTAATTATAGAAACATTGCTTAATGGTAGAGCTTAAATGTATTTCTTGACGGCTCATTTACATTAAGGCGGCAGTGTTTGCAGTACTTTAAACTATAAATCTAAAAGAGCAAGTATGCAATGTTTTGCTATTAGTAAAAACCTACATATAATGCCAACTATTCATAGTTGTTATCATACAATAATAATCCAACATTTTGCATTAATACTGTAATAATCAAGGATTTTCCCTCCTAGCCTCCTATGGGTCACTAACAAGAGCTCTAATGGATTAAAATGTTAGCAATTGTCGCTGAATATCTTTCATGCAAGCTTGTTCTGATTATAGCTAATAAAATGCAATTTTCAGAGGTATATTTCTGTCCTTCAATTAAAAAGTGAATTTTATTATGTAGTAGATTGCAGTACTGCAACAAATGAACCATTTGTGTGTTCTTTTAATTGGAAAATAATGAGACTTCAACCAGTAATATGCAATAAACGTGTATGTTTGGGAGCCACTTACTATTCATGAGGCTGATGATGGCCCTTCCAACAGGTCTGGGTGCAGGGATGAGCAAGTCTATCCCATTGCATGTAGTTTGTGGATCTGGTCCTTTATCTACATTTGATGAAATCAATAGTCTATTTCTACAATTTGCCTTATATGTATGCATGAATTTAACTATAATTTGCTTATATTTGTTAAAATGGTCCTATTTTACTATTTATTCACCAGTCTTGGCTTTTTAGAAAAGGAACCAGTCTTGGCTTTTTAGAAAAGGAACTTTGGGTTCATTTTACTAGATGTTGCCTACACATTATTGAACCATTGGCAAGATCATCTCTTCTTTTATCATGAACATAGGAATGAGGTTAATGTAGAACCAACAAATAGCCATGTCAGGGCCCTACTTGTAAGGTCATAGTAGTTACAATCCTTGGCAAAATGCTTACAGACCAGCCAAAATTAAACTGTATTTTGTTTTTTTATTCCCAGCCAACAGGTCATGCGATTAAATTGAGGTCATTGTCCTCTTTAAAAGCAGGATTATTAAAAGATAAAGTAAACCCATACTCTACAATGTCTACAGTTCCAAGCTTTCTTCAAGGAGAGGATGACATTTATGACCCTGTTGGACATTCATCTTTACAGGTATTTATCTGTGTTACTTAAAGAGCAGTTTGTAGTCCAATGTATCATCTCTTCACCCATCCCGAAAACATTCTTGGCGGTGTACCTTAATCCTAGATTTTGTTTTTAATTAAGTTTTTTATGTTTATTGTTTGCTTTTCAACATAAATCTTCAGGTTTATTTTCTGTCCAACTAGTCACAGTGCAGCTCTGCCCAACCCTCACCCCAATGTCCTCATTAATGCACTATAATATTTTTTCTCACATTAAATAACATAAGAAAGTGAAAGTTCCCATTTATATTAAAAGCACCTGGAACTAAATGTAGTAATATATGAATATTCTTTGATTACAGAGATTTGTTCCAAAAATCTATTAATATTTTTGTCCTTAGGGTGACAATGTGGAGTCAGATGATCAAGATGTTCCAAAATCCTCTGTGACTTCTGAGATTTCTTTTGGAAGGGCTGACCAGGGAAGACTTGAATTTGCTTCAATGTTTGATACAATTCATGCTGATGCTCATTCTGATGGACAGAGGGATGTGAGTCATGAGCTGCAGCTTATTCAGAAGGCACTTCTTACAGCATGGGCAGTTGGAGTGACCATGAGAAACACTGAAGAAAAAGATACTTTGTTAAACTACAACGTGGGGTGCTTAACTCATTTTTTAGCTATCCTTCAGCATTACAAACATGATACGTTTTCACAGCCAATGGAAAAAGCCAGTCCCTGGATTCTTTACCTCTCTATCTTCAAGCAGTGTCTGACAGTCCTATACTGGGATACAGCACCAAGACCAGCAATGGGTCACATGATAAAGTTGACATCAGAAGCCATCAAGCTGATCCTTCTGCAGCCTCAGCAGGTGTACTCCAAGAACTTGTTGGAAAGTTTTTGTTTGCTCAATATGATTTCCCAGCATTTAAATGCTATTTATACTTTACATCATGAGAATGTTTCAGTATCAACTGATATGAACAGTACAGCATGTCTTGACACTATCAACATCCCCATCTTTGTATCATCAGCAAAGAGTTTCACCAAAGAGTGGTCTGCTTCTGGTGTTTTACAACAACCCCCAGGGCCTGTGAATCTAATCCGGACATCAGAGAAAAGGTGCAATATACAATAGGGCCACAATATAGATTTTATTTAGTTACATTTACAGGTTTATTGCAAAATACATCTACTGTCAGACTTCTTAAAGGTATATCTAAGTTTCCCTTTTCTTACCTTTTTCTAATCTAACACATGCTGCTTATGTCAGCCACACACATTACATTGAGTTATTCTATACACATACCAATTTATTTTATTTAAAAACAAAACTAGTTTTCCATACCCCAGAGCCTCCTACATAGGCACCTGATACCTACCAATACAAACACTACATTCAATTACAGATTTTAACACTTTACTAACCTTCCAGCCAGCAACAGCTCAATGCAGAGATCTACAGATCAGGGTCTGACTCTTCTTGTTTCCTTCTACAGGGGAATACACGTCCCATGATTCCTTCCTGCACAAACTGTCATCACATTGTTTTAAAATGTATAGCTGTTTGTGATTGGCTAAAATAAATTATGAATGTTATGCTAATTTTAGCAGGGATTTCTGAGGAAACTTAGATATGCCTTTAAGGGAATAACGGGTTCCCAATAAATTGTAACCTGTCTAAAACCCCAAATCGCAAGTATTATCTTGTTTTTACAGTAGCACTATTTACTATCTTTCGATAGCTGTTACAGTGGGTTGCCAAAAATGTTGTTTGAATTCCTTCTGGTGCTTCTTTTCTCTCTTCACTCTTCCATTATTTTCTCCCTTGCCTATTTTTTCCTCAGCTGTCTGTGGTCTTATACCATCAATTTCTGCAGATAGGCAACACGTTTTTAGAAAAATAAAGGCAGACCTTCAGTGATAATTTGTTAATCATCACATCTGATTCTATGTCCTTCTGAATACTTTCTAAAGTAATATATCATTTTGCTAATTCATTTCCTTGTGTGGCAGGCTTGTAGTCCTCTGGCGTCTTTTATATAATCAAACCCTTTGGTACCAGACACGTCTGAGGCAAAACATTTCTGCAAATCATAAACCGTTACCTCCAAAAGTTCTGTCTGAGGAAGAAGCTGTTGAATCGCTGTTATGTCACATTCAGCTTGAACTGCAGTCGGCAGGAGAAAGACTAGATCAGAGTCTACATCTTCTGCCTGTGGGAGGTGAGTGAATAGGAAATGAGGAATCATTGTAACTGCAATATGTCTTTAATAGAAATAGTGAGCAGCTTGCAAAAGGAAATGGAATTGTATGTGGAAAAGGAGTTTACATATTTACTAGCGAATTGCCAGTCAAAAATGACGGGCATAAAATTGTAAGGCAGGCAATGCTGTTTGCCACACAATGTGAGGCTTTTGCTTCTCTGAGCACCTTCGGCGCTCATCGCGAACCTTTCCTCCCGCTCATTGCAGGGTACATTAATCTGCAAGTTTTTGCTTGGGAATGCCATGTGTCTCTTTCCAGCATCTCCCCCTGTGCCTTCCCTCTGTGTTTCTCTTCTGTGTGTCTGCTGACTGTTTGTGTGGGGGGCGCTGACTGCTGTTTGTTTTATTTTCAAAGTCCCGCATGCCTGGCGCTGTTCGTGTAAGTGTTACTGTCTTTGCTGTCATGTATTTTCTATGTCCCGCGTGCCTGGTTTTGCTCAGCCTCGTTTTCATACAGTTTCCGAATTTTTTTACGTTTTTCGTCCGCCATTTTTTTACTCGTTTAGTCGATTTTCGAGTGACAAAACACGTCCAATAAGGCTCAAAATCGCTTGCAACCTTACTAGCAGGTTTCCTGGCTCTCCCCCTGTGCTGTGTGTGAATGTGTTTTTATTTATTTTTTTAATTATTTTTCTTGATTTTCGATTTCCGTGGGTCGGCTGTTAAATTCATATTTTTCCGAGCCCGTATTTTTTCCCCGAGCTCGCATGTGTGACGGGGCCGCTAGCTGCAACAAGCACCTTTGGGGCTCATTGCAGCTTAAGTGCTGTGCGGCTGCTTAATTGCTCATTTCAGCCCAAGTCCTGTGTGCTTCAATGCCTCAACTGCTCATTGAGCCTTTAACGCTCATTGCCTAAGTCCTGCGAGCTCGGAAGGCTTCAATGCCTCAACGTCTCAGCGCGCTTTGCGAGGCTCGCAAGCATGACGACAAATCGCAGTTTGACAATTATAATATGTGATAACAGTGTCATCCATTTTTTTCCTTTAATAAATCCTGAAAGAAAGTGCTCATGGGAGCCTTATCAGACCATCGCTAACTAATTCTGATTTGTCCACCGGTTTCTAGATGGGCTCTCCCTGAATCCTGGAAAGAAAGGGTCAAATAATAATTTGAGGCACCTGTCCCCAAAATCTACAACTTTACTAGGCCTATTGCACCAATAGAGATATTTAGTATACTATATTAATATTTATTTTATTTATATTAAGTGCAAATCATAATAGTAACATGTAACTAATTTCTGTTTTGAAAGAACATTCCTTTATGTATAAATTATATTTATTTTACCAAGGAGAAGAATATTTCCTTCTGGGATCATATCAAGAATCGGTGGAATTCTGGAGACAAGCTTTACAGGAAATCACTGCCCAAGGTGAATCCATTTTTTATTTCTTTTTCAGCAAATAATTATAAACAACGATATTTTGTAAGCATTACATGTACCTATAATTTACCTAACAGGTACAGAACTTGGCACCAACCAATTATTTTTTGTTTACCCATCATATCAAATATAGACATAAGGAAATGTCAGCTTGCCTTAATTCATTAGCAAATATTTGTATGAAGAGCTCATGTACTTTTCTGTTACTTCAGTTAAATGATTAAGTGTGTGACATAGAAATATGACTTTTTAATTGTTTTGCTAAATAACCCTTCTTAGCAGATATGCCTTTTTTTATTTTTTTCATGAAAAGCTGTACTAACTAGAACATCCTACTTGCATTCCTACACAGGAGGAAGGAGAGCAAGTCTACTTCAAACACGATACTACCTGGCTGTGTTGTATTGTCATCTGTATAATTACAACTTAAATGATGCCCAAGGCATGTGTGACCATCTTGTAAAAGAACTGTTAAGAAGATCCAACCTCCTTTCTGACACAATGCAAGACATTCCTGGTGAGTTGTTTTCATATATTCAATTGCATGGTATAGCAGAACTCCATATATATTTAGTCTTAGTAGCTTCATCTTCCACACATCCTAATTCAGATTGGGTCATTTTTTTTCATTTTATTTACAATACACATCTTTTGTATTGCATTGTAAATTGGACTAATTTTGTTTATGGTGACTTGTCTGATTGTATCTTTTCATCACAACTATACAATTTTATTCTGCATAACTCTATTTGCCACATATTAGGACTTAACATCAAATGTAGCTTTATAGAGAAAAAAGTATTATCATGTCTCTCTAACACATTTGAAGCTGTTCCTTAAATATACAGGCCCCTTTTCAATTGCAAAGCCCGTAGTTTACGTTATACAGGCAGTATGTCTGTCTGAAATTTGCTAAAATTATAGACCGATTCAATTGAACAAGCCCGCAATTTACGAGCTCAAACCATAAACCATGCAATTGTAAGTAGCATTTCAGAGCGGGATCATGATCAATTAAGCAAGGCAGTAACTACCGATTCTAGAAACAGCCAATAGTAAATAAGTATGTCATCCTTACGTCAGTAAAATATGGAGGTTACACATCAATTAATTAGCGTTTAGAAGTCCGATATGCGATCAGACTCGCAATTCGGCAATGTACAAAATAATAAAAATAAATGGCGATACTGTTTTAGCCCATGTGGGTGGCATGATATGTATTAACTCCTTGATTACCAAGATTAATATGACACAAAAATAAAATATTTAAAAAAAAATAAATAAATTGGGGATTGCAGATTTGCGAGACTTTTGTGCAATTCACTCCAATGTCTTTCATCGCTTTCCGCGTCTTGAAAAGGGCGGTATTAATTTTGTATTTTCATTTACAGTGCTATGAAAAGGGGTTAAACCCCATTGTGAATCCCTTCTGGTACCCGTAGGATATTCTTATACATTTGACTTTTATGGGTGTGAAAACATTTGCGGGCTTGAGGAATTGTAGCAATTGAATAGCAATTTTAGCGATTTTGTGTTTTTTGCGG